>JADRCO010000711.1:0-27843 GCA_021464525.1 Rhizophagus sp. LPA8_4_AMF
ATTAAAATTGTAATTTTTAATAAATTAATAAAATAACAAATCACTTAAAAAAACCTGACATAACCACTGACTGTTAACAACTTTATTATATTTAAATTAATTATTAAAGAAAATACATAATAAAGTCCTTTTTTTATTATTCTTATCAGAAGCAATGCTTTTATTGTAAAATTGTTTACTTTTAATGTCCTTTAATATTCTTTAATACCTTTTCTTCTTAAACTTTTAAAGATAAGCTTTTTTTTATAATATTTATTTTCTTTTTATTTGCTATTATTCCTTAATTACCTATTTTTTTTTTTTGTAAATTTTTATCTTTAGTATTTTAGTAATAATAAGTTTCAAGTTTTTCAGAACCTTAAAAGTTTAATTTCTTATAAACTATACATGTTGCCAAAATTCAATATAATTTGGGATTTGGAATTGGGAATTGGGATTTGGGATTTGGGTTATAATAAATTAATTTGGGATTTGGAATTTGGAATTTGGCATTATATGAAAAATTTGGGTTTGGGATTTGGAATTTAGGATTTGGGATTTAGATTGGCAATTTTGAATTTGGGCAGCATGTATATTATAATCAGTATAAACTAACCAGTTTTTTACTTTTCATTTTTCATTTAGGTTAATTTCTTTTTGGGGTTTTTTAATTTTTTCTTTGGGTTTCTTTTTTGAATTTCCTTTTGTACTTCTTTTCTTTTGGTTGGAATTTTTCATTTTCTTTATACTTTAACTTTGTGATTTTATTTTTACTTTATATTTGATTTTAATTTTATTTTGATTTTAGTTATTTTAATTTATCTTTTCATTTATTCTATCTTTGATTTTGATTTATTAATAACCTTATATATTTTTATTTTTAGTTTTATTTAATTTTATTTTGATCTTATTTATTTTATTTTTAGTTTATTCCAATCTCAATTATTTTTAACTTTAATGGTGGTTATTAAGAGTCTGTAAAATCATATAAACCAGTCATAATATGATGTATTAAGATTATAGATTTTTTAAATGTGTTTTAGATTATAATAAAATTTTCAATTAATTAGTACTATATATAAATTATTTTATCGCGCGAAAAAAATAAAAAAATAGAATTAGGGATTAGAGCACTCATTTTTGGGTGAACATCATTAATTTAATTTTATTGATTTCATCATCTTGCATATCATGTACATCATCTTGCGTATTATATGTATTATATTCAAAATATTCAGAATCATTAGAATTTTCAGAATTATCTTCAGAAATGTTATCATCCTCATCGTTCCTATTATATAGGCGGCAAGTACAAATGGTTACATAAATTAGATTACGATGTAATTTTTTTATAAATCCGATGAACTTTTTAATTTGGTAAAAAAAACTTCTCAAAAGACTTGATTTAAAATGTTCTTATTTATAAAATTTGTAATAGTCAAGGAAATAGTAGTTTATTCACCATTTAGTGAAACCTCCACTTTTTTTTTCATTTTAAAAGAATCTTTTATGATATGGATATATCCTATAAGATCATTAAAAGTTATGTTTTCGACTCTATAATACGTTAACAAGGTAAAATTAAAAATAAAAAAAACGGAACGTTATTAACAAATAAGCTTCATCAACCAAGTTATTCTAAACAATATTACATATTTATTATAAATATTAGAATAAAAAAAAAAATCTAGATTTCATGGAATCTTTTAAATTAAAAGAGTGTATACTACGATAATAAACATTTATTTTTTCTTTGATTATATTAAGTTTTATTGTAATTTTGTTTGATGAAGCGTATATATAAAATGCACAATACGGAGATTTCTAATTATACACCACCTTTAAATGTTTCTATTGGGGAAAACTAAATATTATGGAATGTAGTCTTTATTGAAAGAAAAATGATGACGATGAAATAAGTAAATGGTTCTTTATATCGATGTCCTGACAATATAATCTTATAAGAGAGAATATTTTAATCGTATTTTCAACAATTATAATTATACCTAATAGATTCAATAATATAACTAGAAAACGATTTATTTTCCTAATGTAACAACAATTTCTTCATTGAAGTATATGACTATTATAATGTTCGCTTTTATTAATATTGGAAACAATTATTTACTAAAAATATAATGTTTTTTTTCCTCCAAATTTGAGTTAGTATCACCTTTCAGAAAATGAATTAAAATGAAATTAAATACGGAAAAATGGCGGTTGCAGGTGACACAATCACATTCATAGTGATACTAAATTAAGTTTTATTGGAAATTGACGAATAAGCAATTATGCAAAACTGCCTATTTTAGAAATAATTAATGTACGATTATCTATTCATATCGTGCAACCCTTTGGTAATACAATTATAGAATTTTCGTAAAATTGTATTTAAATAATTATCACATATTATTGTATTTTGAAATTTTGTAAATATTTGTGGGTATTATCTAATGACACAGTACTCTTTCTTTGCTGTATAGGCCGATCTGTATTGAAAGGTGGGTAACCCTTTTATAGAATGTTAAATGTATAACAACGTAACATTTAAAATTGACTTTGATTTTATAATCTTGTTCATTCTTTTTTTTTTTTTAGCTATATGATGCCGTTATATCATTTTTTCAGTACCTTTATTAGCAAGTTATTGAAACTTTCATTTTCAAATGAGATAAATTTTAAAAAAGAATTTTATTACAAATGATATTATAAAAAACTTTATACATAAACTATTTTTGTCATCATACACAATGAGATAAGGTTTGTTATTCTATATTATATATGTGTGCAAGCACATGTTATTTTATTAAGAGCTCATTGAATGACCTTATTATTACAGTGTGTTACGAAAATCATTTAAATTACAAAAATACGTATAGTTCACTCTCATCTATAGTGCTAAAGGCTACAGTTTTGATGTCTTTTATAAACAATTTTACTACTTTTTGAAAAATTTAGCCTTTAAACAAAATTTGTGAACTATTGAATTTGATTAAAATACTCAAATATTATCAAAATAACATAAAAAAGTAAATATCAAATAACTTTGAATCATTTGAGATTATGAGAAATTATTCTTCAATTGGTATAATTTCAATATAAGACTTAAAATCATTCAAATTACAAAAAAATGTGTGGAGTTTACTTCAAAATATCATCCAATTTGAAGCAAGATAATTCTGAATTTTAAAGTTACATTTTGATATCTTTTAAGAGTCATAGTTGTTGTTTACTTTCTGAAAAAAAACTTGAAAAATTAACTACAAATATTAATTACCGAATCCACTTAAAATTCTCAATTCTTAATAAAGAAAACAAATTAAAAAATTTTTTGCAGTCTAAATTAAGTTGTGTGTACACATTAATCTATTATTAAAAAAAATTCACGTGATTTGGAATGATCATCACAGAGTAATCATCAATTTAATCATTTCTGGTTTTTTTTGAAACACTATGTTATTTGGCTGCAGTTAATGACATCTCATTGGAATGTTCTAATGTGGTCTTCGCTGACATCGACATTGACGGATTCTTTGTAAAATAATATTTAAATAAAATAAATGAATAAAACAATATTATACTATCTTCAGACTTTCATTGTCACAAATTAAATATTTGCTGTTACAAAAAATTAACAAAATATTAATTAGAACTCATATCCACGTTGGTTCATTCCATACAATGATACGATGAAATTAACATTTGTAATACATTTATAATGAGTTAATAAACTTTGAGTACAGACGGATTTTACGAATGTCGCATCAGTGTTCATTGTAAAGAATGTGCAATACATGTACTCTGTAAATATAATCTATTATGGTATCTTTTGTGATAGTAAGTTGCTACATTTACGGAAAAACCTGGTTTATTTTTATCTTTATAAATTAATTGTATTTAACGTACTGAAAAAATTTTCTCAGATTTCTTTCTTTCTTAATGTTAGTTTCAAAATAAAAATTTAGTCCAAAATTAGTACTTATTTTTTTTTTATCATTCTTATCATACTCGAACGTTATATAATAGCAAATTCATTAGTATGGCAGATACTTGTAATGAAACCTGCGATTCAAACGGTGAGGTTCTTAGACAAGATCCTCAAGTTAATCCAACGGGATGTTTTATTTATAATACTAGTTCTATCGGTGATTCTTTCAATGGTCTGGCAACACTAAACAGTCCAAGCAGACCAAATTTAAATTTCCCTGATCCTTACACCAATCATAATCTTATGAATGTAGGGCACTGCATTAAACATTGTATTGACTTCCTTTTTACTTATGCGGCTTTAGAGAATGGAATTAATTGCAAATGTGGATATAAAGATGCTCTTCAAACTTATATTGAATCTGACAACAAACTTTGTAATAAATTATGCACAACAGCTACCTACAAAGGAAATGTGACTTACCCATGCGGTGGATTAGGAGCTTACACTGTTTACAAAGCAGAAATACAATATTTTACCCCTCCAACTGGTATCCCGGTTGAAGAAAAACTTAATATAATGAATAATATAGATAAAGATAAGGTTAAATATCCTAATTATAAAGGATGTATTGAGGATAATAGGTTTTGTGGTCAAAGAGTTTTGGGAAATAAGTGTACAAACACTGAAACTATGACAGTTGAAGAATGCATAAATTATTGTCGGGAGGGAAATTATCGCTATGCTGGATTAGAAGCAAGAGTTCAGTGTTTTTGTGGTAATTCATATAATCCTTTAGGACGATTATTAGGATCAGAATATTGTAGTAATAGCTGTCCGGGCAATAATTCTCAATTATGTGGGGGTTCTTTTGCCTTAAGTATATATGAAGTTCCATCTCTTTCAGATTCAAATCATCCTTTAATAATTGGTTTGAGTGTTGGCCTTCCTGCATTGTTAATTATTGTAATAATTATTTTAGTAATTACTAAAATAATTAAAATACCTTGTGGTAAAAGTCATAAAGTTAAAAATCCTGATGATTCTGATGACTTCCATTCATAATATACATTTATCAATCAAAATTTACATTTAATATATTTAATATCAAATATAATATCGTTCATAATATCATTATATATCAAACATTTAAATTAAAAATTGTTTATAAAAAATTCTATGAATAAATTAGAGGTTAAATAATAGTATTAATACGATTTTTTTTTTAAATAATAAATAATTAAATTTTGAAAGCTTAACAAATATGTTTAATTAAATTATCAGAATATTCTCCCCTGTCGCACTAAGTGTAACTCATAATTTTTGAAAATTAGTTGTTTATAAATTAGTTGTTTATACTTATTTCCCGGTCTCATATAAATAGCCGGGAAAATTTTAATTTTAGTTCAAAATCACATGTTAAATTTAATGCTCCAGGCCCGAATCCAGGGGATTACCCATTTATTCCTGGGAATATTATTTCATGAAATAAATAATGTCATGTTGATTACACCATCAATGCGACAGTACTACGTTGAAAAAATAAAAGGTTTTACGAGTAATATACCGAGAGTTTATAGGGAAATACATTATTTTATAATATGTACAATTAATTTAACTGCTAAATTGTAAAACTCTTCAATAATGTTCTTAGTATTATGATACTTTTAGGTTCTTGCAAAAATTGAACAGATTAAATTTTTGGTCATGTTACACATTTTTTTAATTTAATTATTGCTACTGTATTCGTTAAATTAAAATGTAAAAGCTTTATTTCATTTGACATTCGAAATTTTTTTTTATAGGTGATATGATATCATTTAATGTCGTCCATTTTTATTAAATAATTAAATACATTATTAAACGTTCCAGAATAATATTTATCATTTGGGAAATCACAAATTTTCAAGATTGGTAACTTGTAATTCGCCTAGAACTTTCTTGCTTTTTAAAATTGGTCTTGTTTATAGGATATTATTATATTAAGAATAACGTAAATTTTTAATAAAAATTATCTGTATTAACAGTACGAGTATTTTAATTACTAAAATATATATATATACACATATATATTAAAAAAAGATTTAAATTTAGTAACTTTTCATACGATTATGAATAGGTTTAATCGAATGAAAGATAAAATTGTGATAGATATTTAAAACTTTATTTTATTAAATTAAAAGTCCGTCGTTCTGATTTGTTAGGTATTTAAAGAAGAAAGTTAAAGTTTTTATCATTAAATGAAAGTTTTCGGGTAACTCTGATTTTGTTCATATGATTTAAGTTCCACAAAGACTTCTTTCTTTACTCCTGAGATGAAAGTATAATGCATGATATCATTTATAATTTCCATATCTAATTCAGTCAATTCATTATAAAATCCTATTTAGAAATAAAAAATCAAACTTTATTATTTTAAATTTATACATGTATTTTTTTTTCAGTTATCCTGTCATATCATATCTAAACCATACCCTTTAGCGGGAATGAACAAGAATGAATTCCTATAGAAATCCTATTTTATTACTATTCCTAAATTTACTAGTATGTATATATCTGTACGCGTTAAAATTGAATTTTATAAAAGTATTTAAGGAACTGGATAAATTCCTTTCTTTCTTAATACTATAGTATCAAAAGTTAATTTCTACCTTAATTTAAAATAAACAGTTCAGTTTAATAAACCTTTTATTATTCATATATTTAATCTCCACCTTTTTTATTATTATTTTATTAAATCACATTACATACTGATTTATTATGGCAAATGAAACATGCGATTCATGTGATGAAAATGGTAATATTCTTCAACAAGACCCTCAAGTTACTCCAAAAGGGTGTTATATTTTTAATAATAGTTCTACTATTGATACATTCAATGGTCTTGAAACATTGAACAGCCCAAAAAGACCTGAGCTAATATTTAAAGATCCCTATACTAATCAAAATCGAATGAATGTAGGCCATTGCCTTAAGGTCTGCATAGATTTTAAATTCGATTACGGTGCTTTGGAGGGTGGTATTAACTGCCGTTGTGGGCATGCAAATGCCCTTCAATCTTATATTAAGGTGGATGACAAAAATTGTAATATCTACTGCACCACTGCTACTCTAAGCGGCAATGTAACTTACCAATGTGGAGGTAAAGAAGCCTATACGGTTTATAAAGCAGCAATTCAATATTATACTCCACCTTATAATGTTACTATCGAGGAAAAACTCGATACAATATATAATATTGGGAAGCATCCTCCGATTCATTACAAAGAATGTATTGAAGATAATGGGGCTTGTGGTAAAAGGATCCTGGGTGATAAATGTTTATCAACCGAAACTATGACAGTTGATAAATGCATAGATTATTGTCGTGAAGGCAACTATAAATATGCTGGACTTGAAGCAAGAAATCAATGTTTTTGTGGGAACGCCTATTATGGTGTAGGACGACAATTAAGTTCAGGATCTTGTAGTGCCAGTTGTCCCGGAAACAACTCTCAGTTGTGCGGGGGTTCTTGGAGTCTAAGTTTGTATGAAGTTCCAATTATCTCATCTTCTATAACTACTTCAATTCCTTCTTCAACTTTTCCTCCAACTCAATCAATTCCTCCTTATCTTTCTAAGGGTCTAAAAATTGGTTTGGGTGTTGGAATTCCTGCATTTATAAATGCAATTGTTGTAGTCACATTTTTATTCATCAGAAGACGACGCTCAAGGCATGATAAAGATGATAATAATGATGATCTTCATCAGTGATTGTGACTTTATCATTATTCATTTTTAAAAGAAATATGTCAAATTATATCTGTAATTATAGTCATCAGTAACATTTATTTTTAGACTATTTGTATTAGCTTTTTTACTTAAAATAATTACTCACTAATCTTTTCATCTATTGTAAAATAAATCAAATTATCTAATATATAATAATGTGTTGAACACTGTAACAAATAGAGTTACCAAATTCATCGTCCAAAGGGTTGAATGAAAAAAAATAGATATATATTTAAGAGAATTCATATATTTAACAAGAAAAAAAAGAAAATCGTATCTACTTACATTTGGAGTAACCTATTACATAAATTAAATTAAAGAAATTTATTTACCGGTATTCGTGAAATTTAGTTCAATGAAAAAAAGGTTTGATATCACGATATTAAAAATAAATTTATGTGTATTATTGAACTTATTATAATTGTTGAAACTTTGAGAAAAAGTCTTATGTAAATATCATTTGATGTCAATTTGACCAATAGGTTATGAAACAGTGGTTGCATTGAGTTCAAAAATTACATTGGTCTCATTTTTGTAATTTTCTTACATGGTTGTATCTAAATAAAGTTTTCTAAAATTAGTAATATTGCCAATCGAGAATAGATAATAAGTACAATAAAGACGAACGTATTAATAATAGATCATCAAAACGATGTCCTATATTTAGTTACAGCAAATCCAAAAAGTTAGAACTTTTATTGTTAAAATAGATACAACAATAATTGGACTAGATTATGCAGTATTTAAAAAAAAGATTATCATTGCTTACAAAGCTCGTATAAATATGTCATTTGTACACCATCTAATATTTCTTTAAAAACAATGGTTTATCAACTCTAAAAACGAAAACCGAACCAGTATCAAATTTTTTTTAAAGAATCTTTAAAAATAACCCAAAGAGAATTGTTTCAAAATCAATACTAGTGACTAGTCTTCTGAATATGAATTTATTTATTTTTAAAATTATATTAAATTTCAACCTCTGACCATCATCATATAGTATAAATCGATTCATTATGTCAGATGGGAAAAAAGAAACGTGCGTTGAGCCATGTATTTCTTAGACAAGATTCTCTCAAGTTGCTCCATTAGATAGGTTGTTATGTCTTTAATAATTCGTCTATTGATACGTTCAATGGTCTTGCAACCCGATTTAATATTTCCTGATTCTCACACTAATCAAAAAACGATGAATGTGAAACATTGTACTAAACGTTTTATTGATCTAATTTTTAATTTGCTGCTTTACCAACTGTTGTTGTAGATATAAAAATGCACTCCAATCTTATATTAAGGTTGATGATAAAAAATGTAATGTATATTGCACTATTACTACTTTAAAAAGTGATATAACTACCCATGTTGTGGAAAATCAGCTTATACAGTTTATAAAGCAGAAATACAACATTACACTCTACCTTACAATATCACTCACTATTGGGAAAATTTCAACATAATGTACAATATCGATAAGGATAAAAATAAGTACTGTATTCTTACTACAAGATTATATCCAAGATAGTTGGTTTTGCGGTAAAAGAATTCTTAGCAATAGTTGTTCGTCATCTGAGTCTAATGTCAGGACTTGAAGCAAGAACTCAATGTTTTTGTGAGAACGTCTATGATGGTGGTATGGCCGTATGGGACGACAATTAAGTTCAGGAACTTGTAGTGGCAGTTGTCCAGGAAACAGCTCTCAGTTGTGTGGGGTTCTTGGAGTCTACGTTTGTCCCTATAAAAAATTTTATCTGTTAGTTCTGTAAAAACTCCGTGAAAATGAACCTTTCACGGATCCATTCACGGAAAATGAAAATAATTCGATAAATTCCGTGATATAAGGTTATTAATTCCGGAAATATGAGCCTTTTACGGAAAAAAGATGGAATATAAAAAACGGATCGACTTTTTTTACAGGGTGTATGAAGTTCCAATTATTTCAACTTCTATAAATCTTCAATTCCTTCTTCAACTTTTCTTCCAACTCAATCAACTCCTCTTTATCCTTCTAAATTGGTTTGGGTGTTGAAATTCCGTTTATAATTGTAAGAAGACGTTTAACTCATGATGATGATTTTGATGAAGCCCAACGATGATTTCAACTTTATCATTATTATTTCCAAAGGAAGCGCGGATAAATCGGTATAGGGTCATAATTTAGCTAATTTTGTTTCTACTCTATCTGATAATATTTATTATCACTAGTTATCTTAGATTGTAAAATAGTTAAACTTTTTCATTGATGTAAAAGTAATTTGTATACACTAGTGATATGTCATTACTGAATTCATGTTTAAATAATAAAAGGTTACAAATTATAAAGATTCATAAATTAGCAGAAAAATTATTTTCTTTTATTGAAGTAACAATTAAGGTAAAAAAAAATTTTCTTTTTATTAATGATACAAAGAAACGTAGATACAACAGTGAATGAAAAATTGTTTTTTTTATGACTTTAATTTGAAATTCGAAAAGTTATCATATTTTTCTTCTTACCTAATAAAGTTATTAAAGAATAAATTAAAATTGTATATTAATGTGCGTTGATTTGAGAAATTGAGAAGTAAAGATTAATGTCTTATTAAAACTCATTAGGTACTGTTAAAATTGCGAAAGTCTTTAGTATCATGATTTTTTGCATTCATGAAAAAAAGTATACCGTTTTATTTCCTTAATTGAAATTTATTTTGTAAAGAAAACAACTTACATTACTAATGAGAAATCATATTTATGTTATATACTATTATTAATTTCCTCGAAATGATAATTGTATCATAATTCCAAAAATGTTAGTGGTACATAAAATTATCCTTTTACTGTCCTGTTTGTCATGATGAATAAGCAGAATATTTTTTATCAAAGAAGGTACTAAAAAAAAGTACCTATTCAAATTTAGAACTTCTAGAATGAAACCAAAGTTAAATTGCTTTTGTCATACAAATAGATCGTCGTTCTAGATGCGCACAATAGAGTTCGATGGCATTATCGCAAGTTAGAAGATCTTTCTTATTTGTTAAATCTTCTAAAAAGTATTTATGAAATTATGTGTTCATATGATATACAGTAATCTTACTCCTAAAATGTTTGAAGTATTTTAGGGGTCTATAAGGCATTGCAGACACAAAACTTTTATGAATTCATTTAAAGTGTGAAATGTATTACTAAGCTCTCATATAAAATATGTCAATTACCATTAGATTAACCATTTTAGATATTATAATGATCTATATTATTAACAATAAATTATATCATGTTCAGAACCTTAATTTTTTTATTTAGGTTACATTTATTTTGTACAATGATACACCTTATTGATATTAACATTCTTAAATTCTGTTTGTACAATTCTTGATATCGAATTTTATAAAAGTATTTAAGGAATTTGACAGGAAACTCATTAATAGTTTCAGAAAGCTCTTTACAATTTGTGAATTAGCTTAGAAAATAATTTAATTCACTTGGATATTTTATAATATACTTGATTTATTATGGCAAATGAAGCGTGTGATTCATGTGATGAAAATGGTAACATTCTTTATCAAGATCCTCAAGTTACTCCACTAGGATGTTATGTTTTTGATAATAGTTCTATTAGTGACACTTTTAATGGTCTTGCAACGTTGAACAGCCCCAAAAGACCTGGTTTAATATTTAAAGATCCTTACACTTATCAAATTAGAATGAATGCGGGCCATTGCCTTAAACGTTGTATAGATTTTAAATTTGAATATGGAGCTTTGGAGGGTGGTATTAACTGCCGTTGTGGGCATGCAAATGCCCTTCAATCTTATATTAAGGTGGATGACAAAAATTGTAATATCTACTGCACCACTGCTACCTTTACTGGCAATGTAACTTATGCATGTGGAGGGAAAGATGCTTACGTGGTTTATAAAGCAGAAATACATTATTACACTCCACCTTACAATATCACTCTTGAAGAGAAACTCGATATAATATTTAATGTTAATAAGGATAACATTAAATATTCTCGCTACAAAGGATGTATTGAAGATAATGGAGCTTGCGGTAAAAGAATCTTAGGGGATAAGTGTACATCATCTGAAACTATGACAATTGATGAATGTTTTGATTATTGCCGTGATTATAAATACGCTGGGCTTGAAGCAAGAACTCAATGCTTTTGTGGAAATTCTTATCCTCCTATAGGAAGAAATCAAGGCTTAGATTATTGCAGCGCTAGTTGTCCAGGTAATAATTCTCAGTTATGTGGAGGCGCTTGGACTTCAAGCTTATATGAAATTTCTACTCATACTACTCTCTCTTTAAAAATTGGTTTGGGTGTTGGAATTCCTGCATTTATAATAATTGCAATTGCTATAGTCACATTTTTATTCATCAGAAGACGACGCTCAAGGCATGATAATGATAAAAATAATAATAATGATGATGATGATAATAATGAAGATGATAATAATAAAGATGATAATAATGAAGATGATAATAATGAAGATGATAATAATGAAGTTTATATTCATCGGTGATTGTGACTTTATCATTATTCATTTATTAAAAGAATATGATAAATTATATCTGTAATTTTAGTCATCAATAATATTTATTTTTATTTACGTCCACAAAAAATTTCAAACCATCTAATTTTATCGTTTTTAAACGATTACAATTTACTATTAATGAGATTTGTATTAGCTTTTTTACTCTTAAAATAATTAACCTTTCCATTTATTGTAAATAAATCAAATTATCTATTAGTATATAATAATGTGTAGAATACTGTAACAAATAGAGTTACCAAATTCATCGTCCAAAGGTTTAAATGAAAAAAATATATATATTTTAAGAGAATTCATATACATAACAAGAAAAAAAAAGAAATTCGTTTCTACAATATCAAAGATTATTTTTTATCAAAGAACGCAGATAAAAGATTTTATTTTTTTTTGAATATCACATGCGAAATCTAGCAATTCTCTTTTTATCTTTCATTTGGAATTAGAGGAATTTATTTACCGGTACGTGAAATTTAGATCAATGAAAAAAAAAGGTTTGATATCAACTCAACGAAATTAAAAAATTTAAATGTATTATTGAACTGATTGTAATTGTTGAAACTTTGAGAAAAAGTCTTCGCATTCATCATGTAAATATCATTTGATGTCAGTTGACAATAGGTTATGAAACAGTTGAGTCGCAATGCATAATTATCATTCTAAAATTAGATTGGTCTCATCTTGTAATTTTCTTACATGGTTGTACCTAAATAAAGTTTCTAAAATTAGTAATATTGCCAATCGAGAATAAATAAATAACAAACAATAAAGACGAGCGTATTAATAATGATCATCAAAACGATGATGTCCTTTATTTAGTTACAGCAAATCCAAAAAGTTTAGAACTTGTTATTGTTAAAAAATGAAGCATAGATACAACAATAATTGGACTAGATTATGAAACACCCGCAGTAATTAGAAAAAAAGTTTACTATTGCTTATAAGCTCGTAAATATGTCATTTTGTACACCATCTAATATTTATTTAAATGTAACTCCCAAACAATGGTTTCTCAACTCTAAATACGAAAACCGAACCAATATCAAATTTTTTTTTAAAAAATTAGTTCTCGATTTAAAAATAATTCAAAGAGAATTGTTTCAAAATCAATACTAGTGACTAGTCTTCTGAATATGAATTTATTTATAAACGGAAAGTTGTCCCTCGAATTATAGATCAGTATTTATCACCTTTGGCCTTAGCTGTATGGATAATGGACGACGCAACTCTTCACAAAAAGGTGGAGTGTAGATTTAGACACATTAGGGACAGAGTTCTACTCGAACTTTTGATACCTTCCTTTGGTTGTGGAAAGGGGAATGCTTTTCAGCCTTCAGTAGTATGGGCTGACTCACTAGTACCTGAGTGTTTCTAGCTTATCTAGTAGATAATAGGTTATCTTTAAATTATATTTAAATTATTAATCAAAATTTCAACCTCTGATCATCATTTAGTATAAATCGATTCATTATGTCAGATGGGAAATGTGAACTCCTTATATTAAGGTTGACGATGAAAAACTACTTTAAAAGGTGATGTAACCTACCCATGAGTTTATAAAGCAGAAATACAATATTGCACTCTACCTTACAATATTACTATTGAGGAAAAACTCAACATAATGTACAATATCAAAAAGGATAAAATAAGTATCTACAAAGGTTGTATCCAGGATAATTGGTTTTGCGGTAAAAGAATCTTAGGCAATAGTTGTTCGTCATCTGAATCTATGACAGTTGATGAATGTATAGATAATTGCCATAAAGGTAATTATATGCTGGACTTGAAGCAAGAACCCAATACTTTTGTTGTAATACGTACTTATGATAGTGTATGACTACTTTATATTGTAGTGCTAGTTGTTCGGGTCAGACATTTGGACTCTAAGTTTATATGAAGTTCCAACCCTTCTTGTCCCAAATCCTTCTAAGAATCTTGCTTTAAAAATTGGTTTGAGTGTTAGCATTCCTGTATTTGCAATTGTGTTATGTAGCCGTAATTTTAATCAAAAGATATTTTATAGGAATAATAATAATGGTTATGATGATTATGATAAAGCACGGGAATGTTTCTAATTTTATCATTTCCAAAGGAAGTGCGGATAAGTTATTGTATGAACATAATATATCAGATGTTGTTTCTACATTATCTAACAGCATTTATTATTAGTTATTATGCAGCCAAATAGGATCTTGTCGTTTTTAACATACTGATATTTTTTAGATAAATTATTTATTGCATAAATATCATTGATATTTTTGACGCATTACGTCATTTAGATTTTATAGGTAAAATACATATTGTTTACTATGCTTTTTATATGGAACATGATCTTGGACGTTCGCAGTTCGGTGATATTTCAAACCCCCACTCAATAACTATTATTTATTTATTAATTTCCTATTAAAATTGAATTAAGATGCCTTATTATTAAGTACTTTTATAGTTACTGAACTTTGTAAGTCAACACAATATCGATTGTTTGCGCAATTATAATGTCTGTTTTTGGTTGAAAGAATTTCTTTTGTTAAATTTTATTACATAATATCATTTTATAGTACTACACAATAAGGTAGTCGTCAGGTGTTATATTTTTATTTTATGAGCTATATTATTTAACGCATCATTAGATCTTGTAATGAACTACAAGGTGCTTATTAGAAAAGGAAATTAAAAAAACATTGTACTGGTCACGCCTGTTATGCCTTAAAATTTGATGACTTCTCACTTTGCCGATTTACCATTTCACCTACATATGATCAACTTCATGATATAATCTTAATTATGTAATTAAAAGAAAATATTAAAATATTTATATTTTGTATTTATTGTTTTCTAATCAATAAAAAAGCAAAAAAAGTTTTCACCGAATAATAATTTTTTATCATGTAAAACCAGGTTACTGTTCTAAACTTTTTTTTTTACAAATTTGGAATTATTAAAATTTGGAGACTATTATTAAATAAATTTAATTATATTATTGCAGTTTGAGAGTAAATAAGCCCATAATTTTTTCAAAAGCAGTAAACTTTAAATAATTTGAAATTAAGAAGCAGCAAAGGAGAAATAGTAATTTTATGTCGGTAAAATGGAAATCTGCAAAATGGTGAAATGGCTGTCTATAAATCGTACCGTAACCATAATCATACACTTTTGAAAAATTTGGAATCTTTAAACTGCAAAGATCCTTTAAGGACTCCTTCGTTATTCTTAACATTCATTATTATAAATTTATTGACAATTCTGAACTTCATTTTTAATTCATTATTTGTTAAATTGATAATATTATCTAATTTTATTCAACCTACCCTTCCTTGCATAACGTGTAAAATCATCAAAGAAATGAAAAGTTTTTCAGATAAATATTTTGTTTGTGAAATATTTTATTTACTTAGGCAACTGTTATTTGTGCCTCCTCCACAAGGGAATAACAAAAGTGGGAACAGCCATTTTATTTATTTATTTATTTTTTATTTTCAATGCTTCAATGCAAGCAATAACATACTGCGTAATTATTTTATAATTAAAAACCTTTATATAATTGGTAAAGTGATGAGTTCTAAATTTTTTCATTGATAGATAGAAGGAATATTAGATTATCAAACATGTTTTTAGGGGTAGAAAATATAGTAAGCTCCTATTGGAAAGTTTCTGATGCACACCAAAACATTGTACTTTCAATTCTTTCTAATAGAACTTCCAATTCCAATGGATGTCACCAGTGTAATATAGAATTGATTGAATGAAAGAAAAATTAAATTGTTCAAGATGATATAGAATGCTAAATCCAGAGCAACCTTAGTTTTGTTTATAAAAACATGAAATGCATAATATTATTTGCACGGATTAAATTTAGGCGGGAATGGGCTTCGTGTAATAAAACTTGTACGATATAAATAAATTTATCAAGAAAATATTATATAAACATAGTGTCTTTATTTATAAAAGAAACAAGCTTATAAATAGTTCGGGGATGCAACTAAATTATTTCTTAATAGTATCCAAAAATATTCCTCAAAATTAGTGAATCTAAAAAAAAAAAAAAAAAAAATATTTTTTAAATTATATACCATATTATTATGGCAAATGAAATATGTATTGACAAATGTGATGAAAATGGTGAGATTCTCAGAAAAGATCCTCAAGTCACACCCGAAGGGTGTTTTATTCGTAACAATTCTATTATTGATACATTCAATGGTCTTGCAATGTTGAATAGCCCGAGCAGACCCAGATTAACATTCCCTAAAGTTATCACTACCCAAACCCATCGTATTGTTGGGTATTGCCTTAAAACTTGTATAGACCTTAAGTTTAATTATTCTGCTGTGGAGAATGGTGTTAACTGCCGTTGTGGATATGAAGATGCTCTTCAATCTTATATTAAGGTTGATGACAATTCATGTAATCTATTGTGTACGTCTAACACTTTAACTGGTAAAGTGACTTACCCATGTGGCGGAAAGGGAGCTTATACAGTTTATAAAGCCGAGATACAATATTACACTTCACCTTACAATATTACTATTGAGGATAAGCTCAATCTTATGCATAATATTGGTATGGATAAAAATAAGTATCCTCACTACAAAGGATGTTTTCTGGATGAAAAATTTTGCGGTAAAAGGGTCTTAGGCAATAGTTGTTCGTCATCTGAGTCTATGACAGTTGATGAATGTATAGATAATTGCCGTAAAGATAATTATACATATGCTGGACTTGAAGCAAGATCTCAATGTTTTTGTGGCAATTCCTATGACAGCATAAATCAGCTTTTAGGTCCAATAGAGTGTAGAGCTAGCTGTCCAGGTAATAATTCTCAGATTTGTGGAGGCATTTGGGCTCTAAGTATATATGAAGTTCCAATAAATACTTCTACAACTACTTCAACAACTCCTCCAACTCAATCACCTCCTCAAGCTCTACAAATTGGTTTGGGTGTTGGAATTCCTGCATTTATAATTGTAATTGCTGTAGTCACATTTATATTCATCAAAAGACGACCCATTGATTATATTCATCAGTGATTGTGACTTTATCATTATTCATTTATTAGAATATGATAAATTGTATCTGTAATTTTAGTCATCAGTAATTATATGGTCATTTATTTTAGATTTGTATTAGCTAGATAGTTAATCTTTTCATTTATTGTAAAATAATCAAATTATCTAATATATAATAAAGTGTAAATAGTGAATAATATAACAAATAGTTACCAAATTCATCGTCCAAAAGTTTGAATGAAAAAAAAATGTATATATTTTTAAGAGAATTCATATATTAGCAAGTAAAAAAAAAAGAAAATTGTTTCTACAATATCTTCAATATCAAAGATTATTTTTTATCAAAGAAAGCAGATATGTAACAAATAAAAAGATATTACATTTTTTGAATAATATCATATGCGAGATCTAGCAATTTTCTTTTTTATCTTACATTTGGAAAATTACCTTTTACATAATAAATTAAAGAAATTTATTTATTCGTGAAATTTAGATCAATTAAAAAAAAGGTTTGATATCAACGAAATTGAAAAATAAATTAATATGTATTTATTGAATTTATTGTAATTTGCTGAAACTTTGAGAAAATGTTTTCGCATTCACTATGTAATATCATTTGATGTAGTACTTGACAATAGGATATGAAACAGTGGTTGCATGAGTCGTAAGATTCCAGGATGCATGACTATCATTCAAAACTTACATAAATGTAATGTTTTATGGTAGCACCTAAATAAAGTTTTCTAAAATTAGTAACAATAAAAGACGAGCGATTGATGATCACCAAAACAATGGTATCCTTTTAGTCACAGCAAATCCAAGAGTTACAACAATA
The DNA here is from genome assembly GCA_021464525.1 of Rhizophagus sp. LPA8_4_AMF. Lineage (NCBI taxonomy): Eukaryota > Fungi > Glomeromycota > Glomeromycetes > Glomerales > Glomeraceae > Rhizophagus > Rhizophagus sp. LPA8_4_AMF. The sequence goes on from JADRCO010000711.1 coordinate 18,049, forward strand.
ATTGGACTAGATTATGAAACACCCGCAGTATAAAGTTTACCCACCGTCCACCGCTTATAAAGCTCGTATAAATATGGTATTTTGTACACTTCTTATTATCGAACATTATTATCTAATACTTCTTAAATGTAGCTCCAAAACAATGCTTTCTCACCCGCACTCAATATCAAATGTTTTTTAAGGAATTAGTTCTGGCTTTAAAATAATTCAAAGAATTTTGTTTCAAAAATTAATACTAGTGACTAATCTTCTAAATATAAATTTATTATTTATATTTAAATTATTAATCAAAATTTCAACCTCGGATCGTTATATAATAGTATACTGTAAATCGATTCATTATGTCAGATGGGAAAAATGAAACGTGTGTTGAGCAATGTATAAATGATTATATTCTTAGACAAGATCCTCAAGTTGCTCCATAAGGTTGTTATGTTTTTAATAATAATTCGTCTATTGATACGTTCAATGGTCTTGCAACATTAAATAGTCCAAGCAGACCCGGTTTAACATTTCCTGATCCTTACACTAATCAAAAAACGATGAATGTGGGACATTGTACTAAACGTTGTATTGATCTTATGTTTGATTATGCTGCTTTGGAGAATGGTGCCAACTGTCGCTGTGGATATAAAAATGCACTCCAATCTTATGTTAAGGTTGACAATGAAAAGTGTAATATATATTGCACTATTACTACTTTAAAAGGTGATGTAACCTACCCATGTGGTGGAAAAGGAGCTTATACAGTTTATAAGATTGAAATACAATATTATACCCCACCTTCCAATATAACCATTGAAGAAAAACTAAATATAATGTATAACATTGATAAGGAACCTAATTATAAAGGATGTATTGGAGATAATAAGGTTTGCGGTAAAAGAATCTTGGGTGGTAAATGCAATTCACTTGAAAAAATGACGGTTAATGAATGTATAGATTATTGTCGTGAAAGTAATTACAAGTATGCTGGATTAGAAGCAAGAGTTCAATGTTTTTGTGGTAATTCCTATGATGGTGGTGTAGGACGACTTTTAGGTTCAGAATATTGTAGTGCTAGTTGTCCAGGAAATAATTCTCAAATTTGTGGTGGTTCTTGGGCTCTTAGTATATACGAAGTTTCAACTCTTTCAAATCCTTCTACAACTTTTATCTCAACACTTCCGACTACTGTTTATAATTCTCCTTTAACAACTGAGGATATTATTTTAAAAATTGGTTTGGGTGTTGGCATTCCTGTATTTTTAATTACTATAATTTTAATAATATTAATTATAAGACGTTGTAATACTTCCAATGCTTCTAAGCCAAAAACTCTTGATGATGAAATTGAAAAGATCCATCAATGAAGTTTATATATTTGAATCATGAGAGATTTCCAGGAGAAATCATAATTTTGACCAGCATTTACTATATTAACCTAAAGGTTTAAAATATAAATAAAAAAACGCCAATTTATTGTAAAATTTGCCTAATTTAAAAATTTTTTTGTCACTTTTGAAATTATGCTCTTCATTATAATAAAAATGGATTTATTTTTTAATGCTAGTAAAAAGAAATAAATAAAAATCCTTTATTTATCTCTAAAATTTCTGAACTGTTGTACGCTTGATTTAATATATAACTACTTCGAAGATATTTTAAATGTAAATAAGTATTATTTATTTTTTGCCGCCCTAAATTATTCAGCCTGTAAATACTGACATAATAGCTACCCCTTAAAAAAAAAATAATAGTTTACGTTATTATGTACAAATACAGTAGTCCGGCCTTTCTCTTTTCTAGGTTTTCCGTTTGATTAAAAATATAAATATATAAAAGGTTACTACCAAAAAAAGGGGCGTTAAAGTTTGTTGATAAAGATCTTCAAATATTAAGGTAAAAAATTTTTTTATCTTAAAAAAGATAAAAATCTTAATAATGGCAACCGAACCATTAACAAATACTCTTAATCCAACAACTTCTTCAACAATAACAATACGTATAATAAAAAATTTTGAGTATCGTACCATTAAAAATCTCGTTTTACAACATGTAAATTTAGAAACAACAACTTTTAAAGAATTAAAAGAACTTATAATTGAGAGTACGTCTTTTTTTTTATACAATTTTAAAATAATAAATTATAAATAAAATGTTGTGTAAATACTGTACATAATTTATATATACAAATATATTATTTATATATATTTTTAATATCATTTCTATATAAATTAGAGATAAATTCTACACCAGGATTAAAACCTTTTCGTAATGTGAATTATGGTGAATATGATGATATATGATAAAAGTCATTAATTTATTGTTAAAACTCAAAAACGATACACTTTTAATATGTTTACGTATATATCACGTGAATTTTCTTAAGATACGTTAAAGCTTTATACAAAGGCCCACGGAGCTAAAGTAAAAAAAAAAAAATGGTTTTTATAAAGTATTTTCTTTCTTTTCTATTTAATCATAATTAAGTGTAACATATATTAAATTATTAGACACAAAACTTGATTATAAACATGGAAGATGACGAAAATATGATTTTTTCAAATGATGGTGATACTTTGACTTCATGTGGTATTGGTATGTATAGTCTCCTCTAATTTCTTATCTCGGCAGTAATAAATATATACATATATTTATTTACCCATTTTTTTTAAAAAAAAATAAAAATAAAAAAAAAAAAAGAAAATGAAACAGAAATTTCTTTTTTCAATCGTGAAGCATATGAAGCTTATAAAACACATCCGGACGTAATTAAATGGGATTAGAAATTTACTATTAATTCATTATAGGTACATGATTCTAATATTACAAATTTTGATGATAAAAATATAATATAAATATATATATACGTTTTTTGTCCATCTTTAATATTACAGAATTTATTTCGGAAAAAAACTCCCTTCAAACTATTTCAAATTTAATAACGCATTTCTGAATATCTGCCAATTTTTCTAATGGCCGTGTTTCCGTAATTCTTAATATTTTTAACTACGAATAAAAAAGGTTATCTTATTGTAAAATAAATTGTAAATTCCATAAAATAAATAAACAAAAAAGGAAAAGAAAAAGAAAGGATGGAAAAAGAAAAATAATCTTTTCAAATTCTTTTCCATTATTAAGTAGACAAAAAATTATTTCCCGAATTTGTCGTGTTATTATTATTATTGTTACCTTCAACCAGCTCCGCGGTGACAAGATTTTTCATTTTAGGAAATAAAACCTTTTCATCTAATTCATCTTGAGCCCAGAACAACATTTTTAACATGTTCGGTAATTTTGGATCTTTTTCTTGACTTTGTGAAGTTAAAATTGCTGCATTTAATTCACTCGCTGTTCGTTGACGTTGTGAGGGATGTAGTAAATCACCAACGGGAGAAACTGTCGTATCGTCAAATGCTAATAATGCCATAGTGCGTTCCAGTTCTTCTAAGAATTCTGGCTATTATCATAAATAAACAATAAAATTTAATAAAAATATATATATATATATATATAGTTCAAATTTCAATTGAGAAAAATAAATAATCACATTTTCTTCTCCACGAGGAGCCAATTCGTCTTGAGCAAATTCTAAAGCTTCAGCTATTTTTCCTTCACGAATATATTCTATTAATCGTTGCTGTTGGAGATGAAAATATAATTTTGGATTTGTATCCAATATCTAATTCAAGATATTTTCCACAATTGGGACACAATATTAATGAAATATTGTTCTGATTTTTTTTTTTTTTTTGTATATTAACTAATTAAAAAACTCATATTGAAGACTGAATGATGTGTAATTTTCATCATTGACTTAAATAAAGTCTTAAGAGTGGTGCATGAACACTTCACTAATCATTGTTTTTTGTTTTTGTTTTTTTTAATTCGTCACAAAAAACATATAATAAATTATATATTACCTCTGGATTTAAATCATTTACACGTTCAATTGCTTCTTCAACATTTCCATTTTGTATGGCATTTCGAATATTCATACGATCTTGTATAGAATCAACATCAATACTCGGTAATAGGCCACACTCTTGACTGAACGTTTCGGCGGCGTCTTTATATCCTTCGATCACGAAATAATTCATTATAAGTTTATTAAGATCACTACAAAATAGAAAATGAAATCATTTAGTTTATGTTTAATGCAATTAAAAGAATCCTTCTTTCTGCTTTTGATTGTTTAAATGTAAAATAGTAGCTTTTTACTTTTTATCAATTTTAACGTCTTCTAATTTCTTAACCCAATCATCTTTAGTAACAACTTTTTTTGATTGATGTGAGGATGTTCCTGTATTACCTGACTAAAAAGGCTATTAGCTTTTTTCGTGAGAAACAAAAATAAATAAATTTGTTGAAATTTCTTGTACTTACCATTGTTAGGTTTTTTTTTTACATAAAATTAAGGAAAAATTTTTTTTTATTTAGAGGCAGAGATCTATCTAAATTGATCTTCTTTAAAATAATGTGACACTAAATTCGTCACAAAGCTGATCAGTCTTAGATTATATACTATCTATTTTCACGAATTCACGTGTTGTTAATATGAGATGTTATCTTGATAATAAATTTGATTTCCCCAATATTTGGTTGAACATCTTTCGAATACTTGTCTCACAGCCATGCTCTTCCAAAAAAAAAAAAAATGTAGTATGATATAAATTGTGTCTTTTTTCCTTTTATTTACCGTAACGCCATTATAACCGTCACATCAATACCTTCAATTCAATTATTAATAACAAAATGTCTCCCCCACAATCTTTTGAAGATGATTTGGCCTTTTCGAAGACATTACATAACCATGAAACTGAACATGGTGGTTTACTTGCAAAAATTACTTCAAAGGACAAGGAAGCCTTTGAAACTGTTGTTAATAATTATATGAAATATTGGACCGACAAAGATCCTATGACGGAAAGTGAAGAAACGAAGGAAGCTAGACGTTCCAATTATACTAATATGACCAATTCTTATTATAATATTGCCACTGATTTTTATGAGGTATTTTATTAATAAAATTATTTTAATGAAATGAACTATTAAATTTAATATAAAAAAATATTTTTTTTTTTTTTTTTGTTTCCTTTAATTAGTATGGTTGGGGCGAAAGTTTTCACTTTTGTCGGTTTTATCCTGGTGAAAACTTTTACCAAGCTATTGCGCGCCATGAACATTATTTGGCCATGCAATTGAGCATTAAGTCAGGAATGAAAGTCTTGGATGTTGGTTGTGGTGTTGGTAAATATCCCTTAAAAAATTTTTTCTCCCTTTTCCCCAGAGAAATTTTGCAAATCTTGCAGAAATTTATTGACCATTTTTTCTGATTTAAGGCGGACCTGCACGTGAAATTTGCCAATTTAGCGGTGCTCATATTACTGGTATAAATAACAATGATTATCAAATTAGCCGTGCAATTCGATCGGCGGCCAAAATAGGGTTGGAGAACAAGACAAACTTTATTAAAGGTAATTTTATGGAAATGCCATTTGAAGACAATAGTTTTGATGCGGTTTATGCAATTGAAGCCACATGCCATGCTCCTAAGTTGGAAGGAGTTTATGGAGAAGTATTTCGTGTTCTAAAACCTGGGGGTACCTTTGCATTTTATGAATGGTGTGTAACTGATAAATATGATCCAAACGACCCTGAACATAGAAGAATTATACGTGGCATTGAGGTAATTTTATAATTTAACATTGATAACTTCATAATTTAATATTGATAATTTATAATTTAACATTGATAATTTTATAATATTACGCGTAAATCATTTACCTTTTTTTACTTATATATATATATATTTTATCGCTTTCATTTTAAGTATGCTGACGGTATTCCGGAATTGTTTAAAACTTCAATTGCATTACAATCTTTAAAAAATGTTGGATTTGAAGTTATTTCTGCCGAGGATTTGGCTTTAAATGATGATACTACTTCTTGGTATTATCCATTAGAAGGCGATATTAGGAATGCTCAATGTCTTTGGGATTATTTTAGCGTTTTTCGTATGACGCACTTTGGCAAATTTTGTACTAGAGCTTTGGTAAGTATATAAATAAATGGGTTGATTTTCTAAACAAATAAATATATTTTAAATTTAACAAAAAAATTATTTTAGGTTGGAGGATTAGAAAAAGTTGGTATAGCTCCAGCAGGCTCTTTACAAACTCAAATCGTACTTGAAACTGCCGGCGAATGTTTAGTTGAAGGCGGCAGATTAGGAATCTTTACTCCAATGTATTTAATGGTTGGCAAGAAACCACAGAGTTAAAAGAATATTTCTTATTTTTTTTTAAGATTAAAAAAAAAATGTATTTTTAAATTTATTTAATAATAAAATCACTATTTACCTGAAAAAATTGGTGATCGACTATCCTATTTCGTTAAACCTTTTTGTTCACGTGATAATTTTATCCGGTTTAATTAATTTGATCGATTCAAAAAATTTTTTAAATTTTTTTAAATTGCAAATTGCAACGTATAAACCTTTTTTTCCCATAAAAAAAAATAATGACACTTGGAAATAAAATTACAAATGTTGCTCATAGATCTTTAGTTATAGTATTAGCTGGTATTACAGGTAATTTTTATAATTTTATATGTTTCTATAAAAAATTTCAGTTTATCATATAAAAATTAATAAATTTCATTTTTCTCACATCCTTTATAGTATATTCATTTATTGGAGCAGGCGTAATTATGAATCGAAGATTTAGTCAAAGTAAAGAAAATGTTACGCGTCGAGAATTGGTTGGTCAAAAAAATATATATATACTTTTTTATTCTTTTCTTTTCTATCTTTTAATAGCATCTTTTTTTTTTTATTTAAATATTTAAAAAAAAGCAAAAGTTCTCTAGAGAAAATTCCAATAATTTAACAACGGATGATAAGAAATCGTGATATGAAATTTTGTTCTTTTAATAAGAATGACTTTCCTTTTTTTTAAAAAAAATATTTTTAATTGCAGTTTTTTTTTTCTTTTTTGAAAGAGAAAATTAATTTTTTTTTTTTAAAAAAAAAAAATTATATTATTTCTTTAAATATTATATCCAATTATACTAAATCTACCAATAATTTCACCTAAAGCAAAGAATCCAGCTACTTCAATACCACGTATACCAATTTTTAAATAATCATTTGGACTTAAATCACCAATATTTTTCCATCGAATAGATTTAAGATTTTCCCAAGCTTCAGAAATTTGAGCTTTATTAGGTGGACCAAGATTTTCCTTAGTATAAACTTCTTTTACAATTTCATTGAGTACTTTTACATTGTATACGATTGGTTCTTGTAAACCTTTTTTTTATAAAATATATATATTTATATATAAATTTGTTAAAAATAAAAAAATGAAATGAAAAAAAAAAACGAGAGAAAATAAAAAATAAAAAGAAATAAAAATTGAAAATAATGAATTTTAAAAGCAACTTTATTTTATTTTATTATTTTATTTTTTTTTAAAAAAAAGAAGTACCTGTAATTTTAGATAAAACGCCTTTAGAACTTTTGGATTGTTGAGTACTCATATTACGAATACATTGTCCATACGAATGATGAAGAATTACATTTGATCGTTTCAAAAAAGTAGATTTTAATAAATTTGAAGTTTTAAGCATGGTAATGATGAAAGTCTTCTATTACAAAACTTTTTATTTTTTGAATTTTCGGTTTTTTTAAACAACAAAAAAAAAAATCCTGATGACGACACGAAATTTTTTTTTTTTATCATAATCAGATCGGACATCGGTGGCTTAGTAGAGGTGACGTAGGTGACGTAACGCAGATTTTCGGATTTAACAAAATAATAAAGCTTTTACATGGTTTACACGACAACCAAAATCAAAATTTATTTAGATATTCTTATACATTTAATAGAGTAATACATGAATCAATGTAAATAATAATGTTTAATAAAAAAAACAGTGATTGAATTAAATCGATAAAAAAAATGGGTCGGTTTACTACTTAATTAAGTTTTCAATATCGGATGCGATATCTTCAGGCTAGAAATCAAAAAATCAAATTATTATGAATAAAATTTCTTTTATAAAATTGAGAAAAAATTTTCATCTTTTTCTTTTACTAACCTTAGCGGCAGAAGTATATCTTTTAACAACGTTACCATTTTTATCGATCAAGAATTTTTCAAAGTTCCATTTGATATCACCAGGTTGTTGAGATTTTAAATATTTATAAACGGGTGATTCATTTTCACCATTAACATCAATTTTTGCAAATAATGGGAAGGTAACATTATAGGTGACGGAACAGAAAGATACAATGTCTTGATTATTTTTTTTTATAAAAAAGAGATAAATAAAACTATTAATTTACGTGTTAATAAAATTCTTGAGAAATAATAAAAATTTACCTTCTTCGGTTCCTGGTTCTTGAGCACCAAATTGATTGCAAGGAAGACCAGCGACAATTAAACCTTGGTCTTTATATTTATTATGAAGACTTTCAAGACCAGTATATTGTGGAGTATAACCACATTTTGATGCTACATTAACGAGTAACACAACCTTTCCTTTCCAAGCTGAAAAGTTAAAAGGTTTCTTTTTAATATCAAGAGCTTCAAGGTTATAAAATTCAGACATTGTAAAGTGTTTTAGAGAAGAAGTTTGTGAAGATGATGATCGACGTAAAGAATTTGAATTTGATTTCAACAATTTCATCGAGATCAGGGTCGTATTTGTAGTTGATGCTGATACGGAACTCGGAAAAACTCGGTACATATTACGAAACATTTTTTCTTAAACAATCGTTTTTATTCAAAATATCAAAGGACAATTAGTTTTTCTTAACCATTAAGTCTCAATTTAGAAATTTTATTCATTATATAGAAAATGTTCATATAAAGTTAACCCTTTTAGATTGTTACGACTGGTAAAAACTTGTAATTATTCTAATTTCAACATTGCATGCTGCTCATCAATAATATTACTACTTTCGGTTTAATGGTGAGAATTAACTTTACAAAGAACAAAGCATTGAGAGCCCTAAATCATTTACTTAAACAAGAAATTGAATAATAATTGCTGCATGTTTGTAATCTTTTAGGTGGGAATTTATTGTCTTACATTTCTTGCATTTTGCATTTTGCATTTTGTATTTTTTATGATTTATGGAGCGGATTAATTTTAATTTCGAAAAAGGAATATTTTATTACACGTAAAAAATTTCTTTTACGAAATTCATCCGAAGACGGATAACCTAAAAATGATTAAAAGTAATTGCATCTGTTATTCATTGTTATAATTCCTTTAAATGTACAAATGAAAAATGATTTCATTTTTATTTAAACAAATAAAGTAATTATTTGAAAGAATTTAGTACATTTTTGAAAGGATTAAAAACATCAATGACAAATAGATTCATTTTGATATATTAGATCACTTTAATTATCCGGAATGATTATTTATGGATTAAGATAAAATGTTAAAAATTTAAAATGTTATTCGGAATAGAGTATACCCATTTATTTTTAATTTTTTAAAAATTCTTTGAATTATGAAACAAAGAGATAACAGATAAGGTCTTTAATACGAAATTTCTAATATTAATGAAGTAATCTTTTAACCAATCAATGATCTAACTATATGTTTGGTGAATCTACATAACAGATAACAGTTGCTTTTCTATATACTTCGTTAAAATCTTTTTATAAATTCCTGCTTCAAATGTCGGTTTGAATCACATGATAGTTACGTCACATGAGAATAAATTATGATCACAATAAGGGCAGTGACAGATATTACCTAATATCACTTTATTAGAAGGTCTTACTCCCCCCC
>JADRCO010000712.1:0-27840 GCA_021464525.1 Rhizophagus sp. LPA8_4_AMF
TACATTTTGAATTTTATTTTGATTGGTTTTAATTTAATGACAATATATGTGATTAATGAACAACAATAGTTTGATGCATTTCTTTTGCTTGCCATTGTATTTACAGAGATAATATAAATATCAAAGTGTTCATCTTAATAAGATAAAACTAATAAGTTTAAGATCATTAAAATCAACCACTGGTTCTCAAGATAGCAAAATTTGAAGCTAAAAAGTTAATATAGCTTTATATATTTGAAACCAGAATTTATTATAAAGTTTATACAATTTTTTTTAGTATTATTTGAGATTCTAACTATACCTTTTCATTTCTAGATAAGATTTTTTTAATCAATAATATTTAATTATATATAGATATTTCCAAAAAAGTTCAATTTATTAATACCTGTAAAAAAAATAAAAAATTTAATTAATAAAACAAAAAATTGAATTTTAAAAAGTTTTAAAGCAAAGTGAAATACTTTAAAACTTATCAATTAATTTTAAAATGCTGATCTACAGTAAAATACTGTTCTATATTTAAATACCCATCAAATATTAAGAAATTTAACTGAAAAAATCTGTTTAAAATTCAGCATTAAAAGAACTGAATACCTACAAAAAAAGAAAAAGATTTAAAAAATAAATTAAAAAAATTAGTTTGTAATTTTAAAACTTACTATACTGCATATTCAAATCACAAATTTAAAGGAACTAATACCTACAAAATAAAAAAAAAGTTTAAAAAATAAATTAAAAAAAAAAATATTTTAAATTTTGAGTTTGAATTAAACTTACCATACCATTATATTTAAGTTATAAATTTAAAAAAACTAATACCTATAAAAAAAAGAGAAAAGTTAAAAAAAAATAAACTAAAAAATAATAAGTTTTAAGTCTTAAGTTTGAATTAAAATTTACTATACCATTATATCTAAATTATAAATCTGAAGAAACTAATACCTACAAAAAGAAAAAAAGGGTTAAAAAAAAAAATTAAAAAAATAAGTTTTGAATTTTAAATTTTAAATTAAAATTTACTATACTATCATATTTAAGTTTAATATTTACAAAAAAAAAGAAAGTTAAAAAAAAATAAACTAAAAATAATAAATTTGGAGATTTAAATATTGAAACAAAACTTAGGATAGTAACACATATTATATAATATTTAGTTTAATATAAATTTACCCCTCTTGTCAGATTTAACAGCCAATCAAATTATTATATTATAAATATATGATTTTATTAAATGTAATGTAAGATTTTAACTATCTCCTCCTCCTCTTTAATGATTATATAATAAGTATTACTCACTTTATCATACTACTATATTTAAATTACAAAGTTGAAGAAATTGATACCTATAAAAAGATAAATTTTTAAAAAATTAAATTAAAAAATGTTTAATTTGAAATTTATCATATTAGCATATCTAAGTTGCAAACTGAAGAAACTGATATCTACAAAATAAAGAAAAAAAAAAAGTTAAAAAAAAAACAACAAAAAAAAATATTAAAGAAAATATTTAAGTTTAAAATAACTTACCTTTAAGAAAAAAAAGTATAAGAAAAAAAGAAAGGAATTAATTATTGCTATTGGTTAAAAAACAATTAGCAAAATTTTTGCTGATCAGTGAAGAATTTCTGAATATAAATAAATTTTATATAATGAATTGTGTCTAAAAAATTGGCAAAGTATATTCAAATATACAATATTAACAAAAATTTTTTGTTTTATACAACAAATATTCTATATTTATTTAAAATTTGATTAAAATGTACTATTAAATTAATGAATGAAAATGCCAAAATATACAAAAATTCTTTTGATATTTTTAGCATTTATAATGCTATTTTTAATACTAATAACATTATTTTTTCAATAATAATAAGATGTTAATTGCAAGTCAAACAGAAATAATCTTTTATCCACCCATTTTGAAGTACCATAAATAGGTGATTTTATATTATCTAATAAAGCTGCAAAAAATGAATGAATACAGCCAAACCTTTCTATAGTCATACTCTATAAAACCAAAAAGTATGATTGTAATAAAAAGTGACTGCATAGAGGGTTTTTTAAATATGACTATAAAAATATTGTGATTTTAATGAAAGTGGGTTTTTTATATAGAATTAATAAATATTAGTTCTTATAAAAAGTGTACTTATAAGAAGAGATTAATATAATATGATTGTACAGAAAGGATTCTGAACATCTCTAATATAAGTCACATTTGAATTTTTATAGATTTAACTAAATTTAGCTTAAACTCATAATTTAAAGTTTTAGAAAATTAAACCAAATTTAAAAAATATCATATTTTTGAATTTTCACAAATTATTCTGATTTTTATAAAGTCATCAAATATTTTTAAGCAAATTTGATACTTTTTTAAAATATTTATATAATATTATATACTTGCTGTTTTTATTACAATTTCATATAAAAAAGTGTGTTGTGATGTTGTGATGCACTTTTTTATGATAATTTTATATAAAAAAATGCATCACAATACTATAATGCACATTTTTTATAATAATTCCATATAAAAAAATGCATCATGATACCACAATGTATGATTTAATAAAAATTTCATATAAAAAAGTATCAACCAATAATTTTTTTAATAAAGTTATAATTTTAGTTTTAGTAAATTGGAGTTAAATTAGATGTAATAATTTGATTTTTAGCAAATTACATCAATTTTAAAAGGAGCAAAAGTGCTTTTTTTATGCAGATCAGTTATGACTTATATATTAGATATCTGGAATTCTGTATAGGAGATAACTATATAGGAGATAGACTGTATATCTTATATGCAAATTGTGCTTTATTTTTTGCAACTATTGGTAAAAATTTGTGATTAGTATTAGGTAATTATTTAAAATATCTAGTATAGATTTAACCAGCATTTATTCTATCTGATATTTCAGCCTAATATAACTAGCTATTTGCATCATATTTATAAAATCAGTAATGCAATTTGCTAAAATTAGTAATTAATAATACAAGTTAATTAGTGGAGTAATACTTATGATGTAATTATTAAAAAAAGGGAAAGGGATAGCTAAAGTTTTATATTATATTTAATAAAATTACATAATTTATAGTATAATAATTTAATTTGCTGTTAAATTTGACAAGAGGAGGTAGGTTATATTAAACTAAATATGATATAATATATGTCAATTCCCTTACCAGATTTCTTATATAAGGATGCATTTAATTTTATTATACCTTTTTTTTTTTTACTATAATATTAATAAATATTCAAGTTATATATCAATGTTTATTAATGCTTAATGGTTGAAACAAAATATTTCAACTTTTATTTTTACATATTTCTTAGATCAATTAGTAGAAAAAAAAGAATTAATGAAAAAACAGATAAGACATCTAATTATAATATTATATATATTTTTACTTTTTGATAAAAATATTATAGTTACAGTTAATATTTTTAATTGTATATAATATTTAAATTAAAATTTAATAGTAGTATATTAAATTATTAAATAGTTTAATAAACCAACTATATTATATTTTTATTAACAATTTAACTATTTTTTTATATAAATAAATATTAAATAAATGCAATTTTTATTGAAACATTTGTATATTATAAGTTTTAATAACCAAAATTATAGTTAATTTAATATTTAACTATTATTTTTTGTATATACTTTTAACAATAAATTTATTATTCATTAATACATTACAATCTATTAAATAAATAAATTGCATTTTTAAATAAACATAAATAAATTTTGCCTTATTATTTATTGTATTATTGGTGATAAGTTTAATTAATAATATGCCCTTCTATCAAAGTTTTAATTTTATCCTCAGAATATCCTAAAATATTACTTAGAACTTCATATGTATGTTGTCCAAGAGTTGGAGGTGGTAATCTTATTCTTGGATCTTCTTTGCTATATTTAACAGGTATTCCTATAATATAAAGGTCTAAGAAGAACTCTAAATTACACAATAATTATAATATTTATATAGGAAATTCTAACCTGTCATTTTAATCTTTCCAGCTTTTGGATGTTCAACTTCTTGAATCATTCCACGGGCAATAACTTGAGGATGCTCAAAGGTTTTTTTAATATTATTGATTGGAGCAAATGGAATGCCTTTATCAGAAAAAACAGACAACCAATATTCAGTATCTTTTTCAATGAATTTTTTTTGTAATAAATCAATCAATTCTTTTCTATTTTTGACGCGATCTGAGTTTGTTTTATATCTTTCATCTTGTAATAAAGTTCTTTCTTCGATGGCATTGCATAAAATTTTGAATTGTCCATCATTTCCCGCTCCAATCATAATAAAACTATCTTTTGTTTTAAATCTTTGATATGGAACGATAGAAATATGTGAAGTTCCCATCCGACTTGCTTCTTGATTAGCAATAAGAAAATTGCTGCCAATATTTGCTAACGAAGCAACCTGACATTCAATTAATGAACAATCAATTTTTTGTCCTTGATTTGTTCGCATTCTTGATATAAGTGCCGCCATAATAGCACCGTGCGTGTAAAGTCCTATATTTTATTTACAATTCAGTAAGATAATATACCAAGACCTCGATACTGCAATCTCCATACCAGTTGTTAAATCTATAATATTTAGAAATGTAAAAATTAATTTATAATCATACGCATAATAAGTTATTAAGAGAATTATTTATACCCGTAATGGCTACTCCAACTTTAACTGGTTCGCCACCTTCTTCACCAGTAATATGCATAAGACCAGCTTCAGCCTAGCCTCAAAAAATTAATAACTAAATTTATATCGTAATAACATAAAAATACGTAATACTTACTTCAACAATCACATCGTATCCAGCACGTTTTGCATAGGGGCCTGTTTGACCATAACCTTTTCACAATTTTTTTTTTTAAAAAAAAAATAGGATGGCAATTTTAATTTATACCAGCGAGTTATTTAAGTTTTTAACTTACCAGTAATCGAAGCATAGATCAACTTTGGATTAATTTTATTTAATTCTTCATAACCTAGTCCCAATTTATCTAATTTACCAGGAATATAATTTTCTACTAATATATCACTTTGTTTTATTAAATCCTTTATTATTTGAGCACCTAACTGTGTTTTAAAATTTACTGTGATAGATTTCTTATTCCTATTAACGGCAAGAAAATATGCACTTTCTGGGCTAGATTTATCATTAGGATCTTTATTATATGCCCATGGAGGACCCCATGTGCGTGAATCGTCACCATGTTTGGGGTTCTCAACTTTGATTATTTCAGCACTGAGCAATGGATTAATTATATTAATCATTAAAAAGATGAAATTATCGATAAAATATCTTACCCAAGATCACCCAACAACATTGTACAATAAGGACCAGCTAATGAGGCATTTAA
The DNA here is from genome assembly GCA_021464525.1 of Rhizophagus sp. LPA8_4_AMF. NCBI lineage: Eukaryota > Fungi > Glomeromycota > Glomeromycetes > Glomerales > Glomeraceae > Rhizophagus > Rhizophagus sp. LPA8_4_AMF. The sequence continues at coordinate 5,388 of JADRCO010000712.1, forward strand.
TAATAAAAAGTTAAAATATAAATTAAAAATTCCGTACAATGTATAATAATATTTACCCAAAATACGTGTTAGGTCAACAACGCGATATCCTGCTAAAGGTAGTTTATCTGGTGTTTGCTCAATTTCTTTAGAATTGATGGCAATTTCTGATTTATGTCGACCAAAATTACAACGAATTCTTGAAATTGATAACGCTAAACCGGGTTTTTTATTGATCAGATTCATCATTTTTAAAGAAATCAATTGATATAAATAATCTACATTTTATAGATTTTTAGCGTAACACGTGTTGTATAAAGCTGTGTAAGTTTGTGTTAAACAAAAATTGCGTAATGGACAAGCTGATTAGAACTTTCTAGTCGAGTATATAAAGTATAAATATCCCACTTCCTCGTTTCAAATTTCTTGTTTTTCACTTTTTCAAAAAAAATGGATGACTGGGATAAACAAACTATTATTCGTAAGAGGGCTGAAGTTCCTAAAGTTACTAAAGGTACTGCGGCGATAAATGCAGCTCGTCGGGCTGGTGCTGTTGTTGGTACAGAACGTAAAGGTACTGCTCAGTTCTTAGACATTTAAATACGTTATTCCTCTGTTTTTTTATAACAAGTTAAACTAACCCATTTTTCGGTTTATAGCTACCGGTGGTACTAATAAAGGACATTCTATGACAGATCACCAAAAGATAGCCAAGCTTGATCGAGAAAATGAAGTAGCTCCGCCACCAAAAATTAGTTTGTCAGTTGGTAAAGCTATTCAACAGGCTAGACAAGCTAAAGGTTTAACACAAAAAGAACTCGGCCAAAAGATTAATGAGAAAGCTAATATTGTGAGTAACATCAGATAGCATTTTCTTTTTTTATATCATTTAATTATTAATTACTTATTATTTTTCGTAAGATAAATGATTATGAGATGAGCCGAACTATCCCAAATCCCGCTATACTTGGAAAATTGGAAAATATTCTTAATATTAAACTGCGCGGTAAAAACAGTGAGTATAGCACTAGATATAAATAAGTCCGTTTTAAAATTTATCCTTTTTTGAATTAATGATTTATTTGTTTTATTATTAGTCGGGGAACCTAAACATAAGTAGTTTTGTAAAAATATATATTTTTTTCTTCCCTACTCAAAAAGTGAATCGCTACATTTCGATTGCGTGATTTCGAGGAAATTTGAATGTTTTAAAATTGAGAAATGATCATTGGTAAGATAAAAACAAAATTAGCATGTTTTTATTATTCACAAAAAGTTGTTGAGCCCATTATGGGAGACATTATTCAAAGTGATGATATTTATGAAGTGCTAATCATCAGTAGAGAGGTTTTTTTTATCATATGATGGTAGTTTATGTGCGAAATACATTAACGTGTTTTTTATTAATTTTTTATTAATTTGAAGTATCAAAGAATCAATAAATATCAATTATTTAAGCATAATGTAATTTAACTTTCTTTAACATTATGTTTAAAATTAATTCTTTATACTATAGTCTATAGGTTAGAAAATTACTTAATACTAGAATATTTGTAATATGATAAAGTGTAAATCAAGCAAACGAATTTGTTCCGTGTATTTTCCGAAGATGGTTGTCTTCTATCTTCTATATATAAACGTGAAATCACCATCAATTTAGTGGGTAATTAGTGTTATACCCTAAAGAACACTGGTTTAAAAATATTTAGCATCTAAGACATCCGAAGCAATAAACATAAATTTATTACTTTTCGAGCCAAATTGTCTATGAGAATTTTATCTTCTGTTTAAATGTTATTATGTTTCATATGATAGCACAATATACAATACATAGAATACTATTTCACAAACTTGCTATACTGTATTTAAGGTTAAGAGCACAATAAGCTTAACACGAAAGTCATGCCCATTCTAGTATAATTATAATTTTACTATTGTTATGGGACTAACATCACATGTCTTCCACAGACCACTTATACGCTTCATTAGCGAGTGTAGCTCTAGCGTTTTGTTTTTCAAAATATTGTCTTTCAAATCCATTTGAACGATCTGAAATGTAATTAAATAAATATATTACTATTAAAGAACTAAACTAACAAAACCAAATCATATTGTTACATACCAATACCATCCCATCTAAATCCCGGTTGTATATTAAATCTATTAGGTGGTGCCGGTGGACCTTGATATCTTGGTCTCTCATTAACCCTTTTTTTATTTTTTTTCTATGAAATTATGTGTATAAATAAATCATCCTTAAACGATACATATAACATAAAATCAATTTTACGAAAATACCTTAGTTAAAAACATTTCGGCTGGATCATTCCACCTTTCCTTAGCCTTTAATTCTTCATTTAAATCTTTATCGTCTTTATAACTAAGAAAAGAGATGTCAGAAAAGAATTCAAATTAATGGTTATAAAGTAAATTAAAAAATGTATCCTACATCGCTAAAGGCTTATTTAGTAGTTCTTCCTCTCGACGAATTTCCTCCTCTTTACCCCATCTCAATAACTTTTCTTCTTCTTCAATCCTACGTCGTTCTTCTGCTCTTTTTGCTGCTTTATTAATTTTAGTACCTATAAGAATTATGTGTGTCGAGTATTAATATTTAAGTTGCAATATTTGATAGAAAATTAATTAAAGCATACGTACCTACATTATCGCGATATATAGTAGCTGCACCACGGCCAGATGATGAAGGATCCATTTTATTCACTAAATCCTTTTCATCTTTCTTAGATCGTTCTATATCTTTATGCACTTTGTCAGAAGAGCGTAAACCCACATCAAAACCTGAAGACGTTTTGACAGATGGTGAGGAAGATGTTTTATGACGTTTTGGTATAGGTTCCTCTGAAACTTCAGAACTATTTTTGTTATTTCCTTCATGACTCATATACTCTAATAAATCATTAGAGGCATTAACTATAATATGAAAAAATAATCAGTAAAATAAGAAATGTGCTCTATTATTACAAACAGAGTATAAAATTCCTAAATCCTAACCAATTTGTGGAGCTTCGTCTCCTATATCTTCTACAATAGGCTTCCACTTGCTGGATTGTTGTGTTTCTGTAGAAACTTCTAGAATAACCAATAAGCTAGTTTCCTTAGCATAAAGAATGATAATATCAATGAATTACCGACTATAGGAGCAACCTCGTCTTCTTCGTCTTCCGAACGAACATTTTTCCACTGTCCAGTAATATCCTCTTCATCAATTATCGCCACACTTCCCAGCTTATCAGCTGTAGGCGTAGATTTTATTTTTTTCTTTTTTTTCTTTGTGGTTTCGATCTGTGTAGTTGTAGATTTCGCGCCATATTTTTTGGCGAGATAGACGTTGAGAGAAGTCATTTGATTATTGTTGTATTTTTGTGAATAAATAAAATGAAAAAAAAAAGCGCGTTTAGTTGATTTATATGAAATTTTATATAGTTTAGCGGTCATTTGACCTAAACTGAGTCAATTAATTTGACAATAGTTTATCTGTTAGATTTTTGTCACAAACAAAGTTATTTTCATCCCTACAAAAACACCATTCTTTCATTTTTGATTATTGGTTTTTTGCACCATATCAACTGGACATAGAAGTGATCCTTGTCTATACTTTTTAAGAATTCTCAATTAAAATGAGCGGTACTTTAAACATGGCAATTGATGATTATATTTCTAATAGAAAACCAAAAGGGAGATCATCTCGAAGGGGTGGACGTGTTTCTTCCGGAAGTACTTCAAATCGCAGTGCTCGTACTAGAAATGCCCCCTACGTACGGCAGGTAACTATAGACTTCTCAATGTTTTAAAGCGCAATTTACTTAAAAGAGAGTATTACAAAGGTTTATTTGTATTGTATAGGTGAGTTATTAGATTGTTCTATTTCAAAAGACAGCCGCATTCAAATTTAATCAATAAATTTATAAACCTTTATTTCTTAGCGTCCTCCAAGAGGTGATATAAATGGACAATGGTCCCACGATCTTTTCGAGGACAGTAACTCCAACAGTCGCCGTTCAAATGCAACCAGTTCTCGACGAAATACTTCTAACTCTAATGGAAATAATAAATTGATTGTGGAAAACTTATTTTATGAAGTAACTCAAGAAGATCTTGAGGTTAAGAGTAATTTTAATTGTTAATATACAAATATATACGTGTATATACCATTTTTATTAACAAAATTGTTCTATGCAGGAATTATTTTCTGAATGTGGTACCGTAAAGAAAGTTTATATACACTATGATCGTGCCGGCCGAAGTACTGGTGTAGCTGATGTGGTTTTCGAAACACCATCAGAAGCCGAAGCGGCTCTGCGGAAATATAATGGAAAGACACTTGATGGTATTGTATCGTAGTGGATATTATTTAAGTTTATAATTTTTAATCAATATTTTATCATTGAAATTTAATTTTGTCCGTTTAGGACTTCAAATGAAAATTAAATATGCTCCGTTGAAACCTACACAGAAAAATGCAACCATACGCGGTTCATCTAACTCTAACGGGGGTGGCTCAATTATGGATCGCTTAGGTGGTGTGCCAGTGTATGTGTTTATAATATTTTACCTATTGTTTCACTATAAAATACTTAGTAGAATAAATTTGTAGTAGTGTACAAAATTATTATTTTTTTTGCAAAAATGAATCCGTATGTTATATATATATACAGACACGTTGACTTTTTCCTTCTCTACTTGAAATATCACAATCACATAGTAAGTCTGCTCGCGGAAATATTCGAGAAAGGCTAGGTAATTCTTCACCTGCAGCACATCGAGGTCGTGGTCGCGGACGTGGACGTGGCAGCAATAATTCACAAAAACCGTCTAATCGTAAGCCTGTCACATATGATGACCTTGATGCAGATTTAGATGCTTATATGGCCATCGATGATGTAAGTAAATTTGATAAAAGAAATAGCTTTTATTATTAGTTATTCTATTCATATTTTATAGAAGCTTTAATTTTAACACTATAGGGTTCGCAAAATACATCAAAGGGCATAAATGGAGAAAATGGAATGGATTTGTCATAGCAATTTAAATAGATTGTATGACAAATGATTGGATTTAGAATTCCTCTCATTTTTTCTCACTATGTACAGCGAAAAACTCTTATGATTTAATATGAGCATTTATTATATATTTTTTCCGTGTTTTGTGGATTATGATGCTCAGCAGGAATTTATTTTATATATTATTCACAGAGATTCTCTTCGCTATTTATGAGATTATGCGATTTAGAAACATTGTTTCTTTCTTTTATCTTATTCATATATAAAGAGAGTTTTAAATCTAGATCTAATCCTTTTTTTAGTGGTTCATATATTTACAATGTTTTTCACATTATATTTTAGTATATACAAAAATGCAATAAATCAATTAATCATTTTGTCAATTTTTCAATAGAAATCTAACAGCAAAATTAAAATTTTGTAAACAATAAAACTAATGTAAATATTATAATTTCAGTATTTCCTTTGTTTAATGTTCAAACATGTAGAACCGTGAACTGCATATTTTCAAACCTACTGTGATACCTGACTCTTTAGTACCTTACGTCATAAGAACCGAGTCTTTTGACGTGGGGTAGTCTCAAAGGGGTTATCTTAATCAGTGCGGTGCGGTAAACTCGCAAATATTATTTGACATATAAAAACTTCATATTATCGAAACTAATGGTTTAATGGAATCTTACGAAATAAAACTATTGCTGAGAATAAAGAATAAATAAAAAAAAATAAAATCTATTCATAGTTACATGATGCGAACACATGATTTCTAACTGTAATGATTTTTTATCCTTTCAACCCCATGCCGTAGACAGTACAGCTTAAGTATCTTCAAATACTTGAAACACTTACACCTAATTAGAGAGTTGGTTATTTTTTTTAATAATTTTAATATAATTCTTTCCAAAAATCTCATAATCTCGCGTTTATACAAATTTAATTGTTATCATTGTTTGTTCTCGTCTTCGATTCAAATAACTTCATCTGGGAGTTTCGTGTCTAAATTAAGTCCACTTTCATGTCTTCGTTCCCTTTACTATATCGGCTTTGGACGCTGGCTTGCTATAAAATTTTCTCGATTCATTACCGTCCTCATCATTATTATCACTTCGAAGTTTTCAATTAAGAATTCTATTATAGGGAGGAAAAGAAATAAATAATAATAAGGTTAATTAAATTTATGGATCAGTTATGAAAGCCAATCCAAGCTCTGCAAAAACACTACTTAACGCCAGATGAATAATGAAATAAAGGATGCCGTTCACGAGTAATTTTCAGCCACTTTCGAAAGACAACCTTTATTCGATTTGACCAAATTTAAGAGTCTTAATAGATATAAAAATATTTTTGGAAATATATTTCTTATATAAAAAAAATTATAATAAATTATTAAAAATTTTTACTGGATCATCGGAATTTTTACTACATTGTAAATTTTTATTTGCTTTAAGTTGTGATAAGAAGTTTGAATAAATCTATTGAGGAGAAACTGAAAGCGAAATGTAGATAAAAAAAATATATGCACAAAGATAAAATAATGAAAAGGAAGAAGCGAAGAAGAGATATAAAAGGAGAAGACCAAATAAATAGACGCGTCGAGATAAAATCCCAACTCAGCCTAAATCGTTATACACGTTACTATACTTGAAAAGCACAACGAGTCACGAGTCCAATGGGAGCTACCTTTTTAGTATAAGATTTGCTTCCAAAAACATTTTTTTTGCGCATACCATAATCTACCTACAACCCTAGCCATGGCAAAAAAAAGATTTCCCCAGCGTAACTAACAAGAAATCACCGGCACGTGATCAAAATCCGAAGATCATTTCCATAAATAGATGATGATCCGTTAACGAAAAAATTTTATCTTTTTATTTTTCAAATAAAACTTAGCAAAAACACTATATAGACTCCAAAATTAAATCCCATGTACAATTTTGCTTTTCCTGCAAGTTTACTTAGAGAGAAAACATGGGTTTTGTATGTCAATTTTTTGCTAAAGTTAACTTTTACAAAATTAAATACCAAAGGGCAAAAGTGGCATACAAAACCTTCTTTTTAACCCTAATCAAACTTATAGAGAAGGGATGTATTCCTATAGAAATTATGATTTTAAAAACCAAATAATATTTATATTAAGTTTTACTCAAAAAAACAAAATTTTCCATAAATTAATCTAACTAATTTTAGATATGATCGGCAAAATTGATCACGTGCCGTGATTTTTTGTTGGTAAGTTCAAAAAGTGGCGGTCACGTGACTTCATTTTATTCATCACCGGAAGCATATCCTCTCCGTGTTCACTGTTTATACTTTTGAGAATGATTACTGGCAATTATGAAATTGCTAAGTTAATTGAAAATCAAAAAGGATTATTTAGTATTAGTTTTCTAAATCATGGCAGGTTATCTCGTAAAATTATTGAAATTTCATTGATCACATGCGGATACTATACAACATTTTAGTTTATGGAAACAACCTGAAATGAAAGTTCTTACATCTTTCGTAAATTTAAAAATACTGAAATTGATAGGTGAAAATCTGATTATCTGAGGGTCAGTTTTTTTTGAGTAGGCAAAGTCCCCCCTTATTCATCACTCCAAATTTTCACGTGTTAGTACATAACGCCGTAATGCAGGCCAAATGTCATGTGACTGCCACTTTTTTTTTGCCATAGCTAAGGTATTATAATCGGGCATCCTTAATGTACAGTAAGGGTGTACGATATTAACGTACGGACTGGCCCAAGTTTAGGAGTTATGCACTTGCACGTGATAGCGTTAACGTTAACAATTTACCCCAGCATCGCCCCAAAATTTCTAAGTAAAATTCCACCCCCACGTGACCGGTGATGTTTAAGGGGGAGTGAAAAAAATTTTTTTCACCACTTAAAATTTTCTAAGTCCCCAGAATACTTATGAAAAAATGAAAACGGTGAGGTGTGACGCGGGGTGACATTTTATGCAGGTCACGTGGGGGTGAAAAATCTTGGGGCGACGCTGGGGAAGATAACGTTAACACCAGCCAGTTCGTACGTTAATATCGTACACCCCCACAGTACATTAAGGAATCCCATTATAATCTACTGGTCACATTCTTCATACGAATTCGAGGCGCAGGATGGCAATTGGCAACTTTGTTATATCGAGGACCGCTGATTTCAAAAAGGTCGGGACACTTATAATATACGGGTCCCATCATTTTTACTCCATGAGAGAAACTCGGTAAGATTCGGTATAGCTCAGAATAAAATAAAAACTACACCGCACCAGTGTCTCCGAATCTAACAATATAGTTTTTAACTTCTGAACTTTACCGAGTTTTACCGAATTACTGACAGTATGTGATTAAGTGTCTCGTATATTATGAAATCAGCTGTAAAGAACTCGGAAATATTCGGAAAGCTCAAATAAAGATAAAATTATACTGTACCACCATTCTCGGAATAGTACTCCAAAATTAGCGTATAATTTTTATTTTATATCAAGCTTTGCCAAATATTTCCGAGTTCTTTAAAATTTTAAGTGTCCCGACCTTTTTGAAATCAGCTGTAAATCAGCCACGGTGATCGGGCAAGAACGAATGAGACGAGATGATAAAAAGTATTAGATAAAAATTATGTATTTGCATCAACAACAATGATACATAATATTTTTTTTATGTTGTTATATCGAGAACAATTTATTCCGTAAAATAATTAAAGCAAGATTCCATTAAATCAGTTGTTTTGATAATATAAAAAGCTTTTTTAGTGCGCATAAAAATGTATATCATATGTACACCAAATAATATTTGCGAAAATAAAATTGTGTATATCGAAAATTTCTAGCATACTGTATACTTATTTTTTTCAGATATATACTTCTCGGCGAAACTTAATTATGTCATGTTTTTAATAAATGCGGCTTACTTTTATTTAATTCATTATTTGATTCATTTATATTAAGACATAAGCATTTTTATTTAAAAATAAAAATTGTTACATTATATCGAACACCAATTTCAAAGAAAGCTAAATATAAGAACATTCTAAAACTTATCGCCGTCCGGTATCAACAAAGTCTCGCACGGCATCACGCGTTTTATCAAGAGGAAGAGACATCATTCCGGCTAAAGAAATAATTTAACGCATTAACAAGAATACAAAAATTTTTTGAAAACATATATAATCCGAAAAAATGACTACCTAGACTTTCTGCTGGTGGCTTGTCAGGTGCACTAGGATGAGGGCTAAGAAATTTCATGTAGTAAGGTTAGACCCAATAAACCTGAGGAATTTAATGTTTAGAATTTTACTAACTGAGTTGGAGCAGTAACACGAGTTTTGGCAAAACTTGCACCCAAACTTTCCAATTCATTTTGAGAAATGGTCTCCTTGAACTTTGGAAGGTAATCGGATTCTTCTTCATCAATATGGTGTACTAACTCCTAAAAATTACCACGTAACATGCATTAATTAATGATTGATTCGACACAATACAAAATCAATAAATATATGCCTTCATCATCTTTCCGAATAATTCATGGTATTCATTATCAGTGACTTTCATTGAATCCAACTTGTAAAGATCTTTTTTGACCTGGAGATGTTCTTCGCGGTTATGATCCGCGATTTCCTTGCCATTAGTAAAGTGCTTTTCAATCGCGGGGTATAAGTTAATTTCCTCACATGCTGAATGAACTGCGACTTTTTAAAATTTATAAGGGGAAAATTTTTTATTTATCACGTATATTAAAATTTAAAAAAGAAATTCTATCTGCTTTAATATCTTACTCTCGCGAATTACGGTGTTTGCGATTTTTTGACGCTCATCCGTATTATTTTCATTTTCGTACCGTTGCGCAAGATTCCTGATGATTTTGTGGTCATCGATGATTTCGCTAACTATGTCTTTCGTCATCTTTGAAAAAGGGGTAACTTGAACAAAAAAACGGCGAAAATTCAATAAACATCTCATCCCATTCATTGTAATATTCGTTTAAATTTTTACTTACATGGGCGAGTTTGAAAAGAAAAATGAAAGAAATATGTCCATTTTTTATAAAAAAAAAGTAAATAACAGTCGTGGCGGGCGTGTGAATTATTTTTACAGTGACAGTACTGACGTAAAATTTACCAATTAATCTGATCTGTGCGAAGAAGCGCCCGTTACGCGTATAATGGGCTTATCATACGGTTAGGTTCAGTCTTTTGATTTCAACGTTGAATTCAGAATGATCGGATAATTCAGTAAGTCGGCGTTTTTTCTTTCTAATCATTTAATTATTACACTTAATAATAAATATTTATTTTTAACAATTTATCATAATTAAATTCAGTTAAGTCAAAAATCCTGGAATAGTTTCATTCGATCGATGAGTTAATAATAGATTTTTAAAATTTTTAAAGTACTATTTTTTTTGCTCCTAGGCTCGTTTTTTTTAATACAAGAATTATTTTATTTTTTTTTTTGTAAATTGGCGTTTATTTGTTTATCTGTAATTTATTTTAATAAATAATAAGTATTTATTTAAGTTATCCTAACCAACAATTTAGTTAGGCTGAAGATCCTGGGAAAGTTTTCGTACTTACCGCAGCCAAATCTCTAGCAAAGAGGTATTCTATCACTCGGTAAAGTACTATTACCTTTTTTTTTGATTACTAATAATAATTAATTAATTTTTTAGATCAACGTTGGTATGACGTTTATTTCATTGATTTTATAGCTATTGAATTATATAATCATACAGCATATAAATTTTAAAGTACACAGTGAAATTCCATTAGTAAAATTTGTCAAAAATCCGTTATATCGAGAAATCCGTTATATCGAGGGATAAATTAATTATAGGTTATGATAATCACTTCCAGATCCCGATTACAATATATCAAGACTTTACTTATGTTCCGTTATCAAGGTTCCGGTATATCGAATTTCACTGTGTATTGTAATCGTTATTTGACCAATCAACGTTAAATTGATCAGCATTTACTGAAGGGTAGTCATTCAAATTGATAAATATATATCTTTTTAGCATCTTAAAGGGTGTTAGTTGTATTTTAAAGATTTTATTAATCTTCATTGTTCCTTATTGCTAAGCAAAATTTGGATATTTCTCAGTTATCCATTTTCATCCTGGTTTTGAGTTTTACTTTTCTTTTTTCTGCCACAATAAAAGCATTTGTTTTTCTTGATCACTCAATTGTTATAGCAATTTATAATATGACTTGTGTATATTTTTTTATAAATGAAAATACATTTAATATGTTTACTGCTTTTAACAAACAATGGCAGTATGTGATTAGCAGAAGCTACTCTTTATAGACCAGCTTGAATTAATTTAGCTTATCTTATTTAAATTTTAATACATAATATTTGTAAGAGGTTATTTATTACAATTGGTTAATATTGATACAATTAACTATCAGTCACTGGAAATGTCACAAAAATTGAAGGCAAATTTTTTTTAATATGTATGCTATAATAAAACTTTTGGCACAGTATTGTCTTCTTATATATAGTATATATATAATTACTTAAGCGTGATTCCACCTACAAATTTAGATACTCTTTTAATTCCTTTGTACATGCCTGGATCTGTGGCCCTTTCCAATAACTTTTTAATGGTTTTCATTTGATCATATGATGCTAAATTGTAGTCATAAAGAAGGTGGGTATACCATTTGGATATCATCTTGCAAATGTCATCATTGTTATATTTTTCGCTATAAACAATATGTATTTTGGAAATAAATAGCATACTGTATCACAAATAGTCAAATATACATGAATGAAATTGTTTTGTCAGAACAGGTAATAGTAAATTAAAAGTATATTGTCTACTAATATATTCAGTTTTCATCTTGAGTTTTAGCTAAAGTTCCGAATGGTTCCAGTTTGAACTGGCAACTGAACCAGAACTGACAAAAAATCTGGTTCAGTTCTGGTTCTGATTCATAGTATAAAACCGCCAGTTCAATTCAGTTCTATCTAATTTTTTAAAAAAATGCGAAAATTGAAATAATTTGGCAACCAGTAATCATATAGAGGTCAACTATAGCTCATTGGAATCATCTTATTGAGACGCATCAAATGGCGGTAAGATCATGTCTCTAGCATTGATACATCTCAAGATAACTCACACTAAATATATTTTAAAAAATTATTGTTAGAAAGCTATCTATTGATGCTAGAGAAATGATCTTACATTCAATCGATTGATCTTGATGAGACGAATCTAATGAATTTAAGTTTGTCATTTTATAATCACTACATGACGAGATATTTCAATTTTCGTGTTTTTTCAATTTTTCGAATGTTAAAAAATAAAAATTCTGATGTGTGATATAACTCAGCAACCAGTGATTGTATAGAGGTCAACTATAGCTCATTGGAATCACCTTATTAAGATGCGTTCAATGACACTAAGATAATGTCTCTACTCTCTAGCATCGATAGATAACTTTTGAATGCTGATTTTTATAAAATGGTTAGTGTGCGTTATCTTGTAATGCATTGGTGCTAGAGATATAATCTTAACGCGTCTCAATGAGATGATTCCAATGAGCTATAGTTGACCTCTGTACGATTACTAGTTGCCAAGTTATTCTAATTTTTGCATTTTATTGCATTTTAAGTAAAACTGAACTAAACTGAATGGTTCTAATTTGGTTCTTATTCAGTTTCTAGTTCTACCTGAACTGGTAAATAGCTGACCCAAACTGACCCATTCAGAGCTTTAGTTTTGGCATTTATAAAATAGTAACATAGAAAAATATATTTAAAAACTAGCCTGGTTCCATATTCTTCAGTTAGTTCTTTGTTTTTTGATATATAATAATAGATGGAGTTCTGAATATCTGAATGCTGTTCCTTCATATATGTAAAAAATAATAAGTAAAATGCAATATACAAATAATTAGTATAATCAAATATGGGATTTTCAACTGCATAATTGACAGTGAATAAATAGCCTAATATCAAAACTAGAAATGTGATTTTACTATCATTGGATTCCTCTTATCCAATGATATAAATTTATCAAATCCAATCAGTAAATCACTAAAAAACAGGAGATATGTAGAATAAGAAAATTTTTAAAAAACCCCTTTTAATATATAATTTTAACCAGAATTAATATATAAATTTTATAAATTTTACACTAATTTAAACTTGAATTAGATTAGTATAATACAGGTTCTTTAAAAAATATATAAAGTGGCTCTTAAAAAAAGCTGCTAGCAAGATACAGGTAGCTAAGAAGAACATTTGTTAACTAGAAAATTTCAAAAGATTGGATGAACAAGTGAATTCAACAAACTTATAGTTTTATTTAAGATTTGATCAATTTTGAAGAAACTGGGAGAAATAGAAGAGCAATTCAATCATTTTTTATCTTAATTTCAGAAAGGGATTTTTGTGGTGAAGGAAGATTAGCATTATTTTGTTAACTATACCTTTTACTAACTCTTTTTTTTCTATTTTCATGAGTTTAGTTTTTTAACAATATAGTTTACTACTCATTTCATTTTTTGTATATTATTAGCCCTTTCTGTTGTTGTTCTTTAATTTGTTTTAATAATAGGCTTTTTATTGCATTTATTTTGTTGAGTAATAATCTTACAATTTTAATAAAAGTGCATTGAATAACAAAAAAAAAAAATTAGGAGGCTTTTTTAAGTAGATGTTGATATTATGCATATTAATTTTTTTTAGAATGATAACACTATAATTATTAACAAGTAGTAATACACTTATACCCTCTAAATATAGCACGTCATGACTCCGGTTGGGACTTGGGATGTTTAAGTGAAAATATATTTGTCATAACATTAAGAATAACTCTATTTTTAAACTTTTGATACATTAAAGCAGTAATTAAGGGTTAAGACTAAAAGTGGGTAGATTAAGCATTAATGTGTTTTTTAAATAATACCCTTTATTGGAAATATTTTTTTTACAAGTAAATTTATAAATCTTGTAATTTAGTGTAGGCCAGTGAATCATTCTTAGGTTCACATCCAAAAAAAATGGTACGGTTAATATAGCACGTCCCATGGTGTTAATTAATTGTAGAAAATCCGCTATTAGGGGTATAATTCTTACAAGAAATCACATAACCTCCTTTCACTCCATCAACTATTTTCGGTCATATTGTGTTAAATTTTAATAAAGGCGGATTTACGTTTTATTACTTAAATGATATGATGTTTGATAATGTTATTTTATTTATTTTTTAATCATCATCACTATCACTACTATCACTATCATTATTTTGCTTTTTCTTACTACCTCCACCTCCTGCTACTGCAGCCGTAAATCCTTGTTCTCTCATTAATTTCATTTGTCCGGCAATAGAATCTTCTTCGGGTTCTGAAATTTCATCGTCAATTTCCTCTTCTGGAGGAAGTTCCGAAAAATCTTTTACATCAAGCTAATTATTATTATTATTATTTTTTTGAAAAAATTATTAGTAATTATAAATAATAAATAAATAAATATGTTAAATAAATTAATTACCCTTAAATCTTTTCTGATATCAGTACCAACATATGAATCACTCTTAACGTATGCAACATAAGAATATAAACCTGGATCATGTGGTGCTTGAAAATGACATCTAATTGTTCTAGTAGTAACAATATTTGTAATTTTCATTGGTTCAATTATAATTCTATCTTTTTTATCATCTGCCATAAATACCCACCAATAAGGTATCTTATCTTTTGATAAACATGGTGCATGTACAAAGTCATTTTTTTCATCTGTGTGTCTATTTTTACTTCTTCCAAATAATAATTCATCTTCACTGTCAAGATACTCTCCTTTTTCATCTTCCTCATCATCAAAAGTTGCATTTTTCTCATTTTCCTTACTAACTCCATTCATTTTAATTTCTTTCGCTTTTGATGTTGAATTTACTATTTTTAACTTAATAATTAATGTAACAATAGATCCTGGAGTTATAATTGCATCACCAGCAACTAAATGATTAAAAAAAATTAATTATTTAATTCTCTCATATTTTGAGATAATACAAAATTTTATACCTTTGAAATATGCTTGATCAATTTTTAAAAGCGGGTATATACCAGCAATTCGCATGAGGGATTCATACTCATTGGGAGATAATGCTTTAAGTAAATTCCTTAAATAGCGGAAATAAATGTAAAATTAATTTTCTTATAAAAAAATTTCTGTGATTCAAACTTACTTCCTTTCCTCGTCATTCATTTCCCGAAGTTGAATGATATTTCTTATGTTCTTCTTTTTAAGCTTCATTGTTTTTAATATATCCTGATTAATATAAGGTAATTGAACAAGCGAATTATCTTGAAACCACATTGCTTGGACTAAAAGTTGAGAAAGTTCCATACAACGTAAACTTGTTTGAAGCCAACGATGTGCTATTGCAATATCAAGTATGCCGTTGATAAGGTGTATAGATCTTTCAGCAATAAAGTATTTATCTTTACGAAAATAATTTAATAAAATCAATTATCAATGTAAGTAATAAACGTCAATAATGACTTGCAATTATACAATATTCTACCTTTCAATAAATCCTCATCGGAAAAATTAATTCTCAACAAATGAGCATGTAACAGTGCACTTGCCTTTTGACAGTATTGTGCAATATACTATAAATTATAAATTTATTTTAAGTAATCTTAGAAATTATTTACTGATATCATGTTAAACCTTTATTCTTACTCTTTTACTCGGTTGATATTTTTCGCTAAACCTTTTGTCCAATTCTTCTTTCACTGATGATATAATTTGTGGTAACAAAGTCGTATCTGATGGACGCTGTTCCACCAACTCTTTATATTCCACTGAAGCAGAAAGCAGGTCTAATATTTGTTTAATAGTGGAATTATTCCTTAATTCTTTGAAATATAGATCCATTGTATGTGTTCTAATCCCATCCTTAGTATAAGCATTAGAACTATACCACCATCGACCCTGTATAAATGTAAAATCAATTAGATAATAATTTATTTAGCAGCTGATAAGATGATTAACTTGTAATTACCACAAAGAAAGGAAGACCAATTCCAAACGCAAGAGCATAAACACCAAGGACAAGCGGGCTATTTTTAGCTTCGACCAACCATGTTGGTAGCGCAATACCCAAAGAATAAGCTAGTTTTTGTTAAAAAAAAATATATTTGCCTCAATCATGTAGAATGATATTTAATTATATAATATTTTTAATCTAACCTTGCTTGCCATCAGGATGACCCCATTCTTCATAATTCTTACGTATATCATCATCAGTCAGTCTACCAAAGTATTTGAATATTTTAATAAAGATACCGAATTTTAATCATGAAAGAAAAATATTTACACTTTATAAGCTTTGGTAAAGTCAATGAATTTGCTTTCATATTCAGCCTTCTTGTCTTCTGGGGCCTTATCAGGATGCCTTAAAAATTAAAGTGTTAATATAATGAAATATTTACTGTCACATAAATAATACATGAAAATAATTACCATTTTCTGCTAAGTTCCTTGAAGTGTTTTTTAATTTGTGGTAGCGGTGTACCCTATAAAATTGTAAAAGTTATATTGTTTTAATACGTAAAGTATTTCTAGATTGTTTAATGTACATAAAGATATTAACCTCAGAGATGCCTAATACTTCATAAGGATCCCACACATCAATTTCAATTTTAACGGTTGTAACCTTATAAACTAAGTAAGCAAAGCATATCCATCCGACCGCAACAAAAATTGCTCTATTGAAAAGTAAATAAGTCAACTTTAATTTTGGTCACATTAAGATTATGTTATCGGTTAAATTTATACAACTTTTTGCTGATACGATTTGTTGGACTTAATTTTCGGTTTTTTAGGTAATTTTCTTTACGTAAACACGCTTCGCAATTACAAGAAGGCTTACGTAATTTCGCATCTGTTATAAAATTGGTCAAGATTAATTTTTTTAAATATTCCACATAGAAAAGCAAGAAAAGTTTGATTTGAAAAATTTTTGAACTAGTCAAGAAACGAACCCTTATCTATATTGAAAAACGAGAAATACGTAGTTGGAATAAGAAATATTGCTATGAAAGTTAGAAGAAAATAGTTAAATGTAACACCCTGTTCATCGTAAATGTAACGCATTTTTTTTTAAAAAAAAAGGAATGAAAAACTAAAATTTCGATAAAATAAAAAAATGGATAGCAATCAATAAGCGTGTTGAATTTCCACTGGTCACTGGTCAACTAGTGCGATCTGCACCACGCGGCACGCGTCTTGTTCATTTATTTTTGTTTATGATTGGCGTGATTCTGATGTTCAAGAACCATTAAATTCGTAAACGTCAGGTTTAATAATAATTCAGCAAATAAAATTCATATAAATTTGGTAATTGAAAATTTATAGAAATATTTTTTTTATTTGGTCTGTTTAAAACTTTTCAATAGTATATAGAATACAAAGAATTTTTTTTTCGAAATAAATAAATACTTATATATAATAAAATATATAAATATAAAAAGGTATCCTATTTTTTAGAGATCTGCTAATTGTTTATTCATAATATGTGTATATAATAACTAATTCAGTCTACATGACAATAATTTATTGTTCAAGTTAACAAGTCGCGTTCTGAATTAGATCGTTTCAAGATAAATGGAAATGGAGGAAATGGATATTCATCATCTTCATATCCTAACTGTTGCATATTACTCGTTAAATCATCCACTGAAACATTACCTCCACGAATTCTTGGAGATGCAGGGGCTGATAGTGGTTTTGGGATTTTGACTTTTTGTTGATCAAAACCACCGGATTCGCTACCTGCAAATGAATCTGGATAAGCTCTATGTAATGCAAGTTTTCTTGCTCTCACATATTCCATTCCTAAAACTTTCCAATCCAACAAATCCGATAATCTTTCAGTTCTGTTACGTTGATTAATTCTTTGACGTCGTGACTTTTGGCAGAATTGTAACATACAATCCGCGAGCTGTTCAACGGATTCATCAACTGATTTCAACCGACGATCTACTATGTAGATACCATAATCTCTATATTAGGAAAATAAAAATTGTTTAATTGGAAGTTAAACACAAAGCGCTTAAATTAATGGAAATGCACAAACGTACGAAGATTTCTCTAGTATTTCCTCAACGAATCCGCCAAATCCTGAAAGATTAGTGGTAACAGATGGTACACCCATTACAGTGCATTCTGCAGGAGTATATCCCCAAGGCTCATAATAACTTGGGAACACGCCAAGATGGCAACCACGAACAAAATCTTCATACTCAATACTGATTAAAGGATTGTTGGAACTTAGAAATTCAGGGTGGAATACGACTTTTACGCGATCAGATGGGTGGTTGAAAAGCTGCAGACGGCGTAATTGGTTTAAAATGGGATCCGAACTATCGTCAATCATATTGTGTGTAACTATTGGTGGCAGTGAATTTCTTTTAAGAGCAATAACGCGTCGTTTTAGCAGTATTTTTTCTTCGTTTGTCAATAATTCCGATGGATCTATTACAGCACGTGAAATATCACCACTATAAAGGAATATATATATATATATATCTCGTAAATATAATTGCAAAACAAATATCAGTAATGTCAAACGCATACCCCGTATAGCGTGCAGCTTTGTCAAATATTCTTTGGCCAATTTTCTCTGTGATGTCTTTTACTGTCTCCTGAAGTTGTTTTGTAACGGCTTGACCTTTCAGTGCTTCCACAGCAAATGATTGAGTTGCCGCAGGCATGACAATAAATGCAACAACGGTCATTGGTGAGTTACAAGCTTTTAGCCTATGGTTAAGACCTAAAAAAATAAATAAATAAATAAATAATACACAAAATAATTTGTAATAATAACATTTTACTTACGGGATAAAGATTCAATAAACATATCAACACCCTTATTTCTATACTCATAGCGCCCAGCTGTAAAGAAATATAGAGTATTGTCAAGATCAAAATCGTAATGGCCGTAAAAATGTCCGCGGACAAAATTATGAATCTTCTCTTTATTCCTTGCATGTAAATTTTGAAATTCATGCATGGCGGAAAACTTTACGACATTTAATCCGTTTGGAAGAACTCCGTCTAATTTTTTAGAATAATTTAGTGACTTTTTTTTGTTTAAAATTAATATTAATTTGATTTGTAACCTACCTGGTTTCCTTTTTAATAAATGCTCAGCTTCGAAAGCCGTAATTTGACTAACCGTTGTGAACACATCAGAACAATGTGCAGCACCACGTTCAATACAATAACGGTGATATATCCCACGTTTTCCAGCTTCTTCATCAACCGAAAAATGTTGTATATTATTATAAAAATCGACAGAGCCAGCACATAGATATCGTCCCAAAAGAGTCGCGTGTGTTGTGAAAATTGTGGTCAGATCTGTGCGACGTTTACGGAGCAAAGGAATAGCAACACCAGCGAGCCATTCGTGAAAATGTGCTATAACGGCTTTCTTTTTTTCTCGAGCTACAAACTATTATTAACATAGAAACACGGATCAGGATTCTAGTTATAATAATAAATATATTGAGGCACAATGATAATTCTACTCACATCTCCCAAAAACCATCCAACAAGATAGCCAAATAAAATAGCATCATTTGTTTCTTGATCATTTGGTGGTGAAGGAATTCCGGCAACGTTCCATAAATCACCCTTCCATGAATCTAATCTATCAGCAATTGAATTGGTGTCAAATAAAAGAACATGGGGAGCGCCCTCTATTAACCATCGACCATACATCCATTTGACTCCTTGACTTGTCATTTCATCAAGAATTTCTTTCATATGAGGATTAGTAACTTTTTCTGCTTCGACCTCTGCAGCAGCAGTCTTGTAGGATAAAGGTCCAATGAGCATATATCTGTCACCAAACTCATGAGCTGTTACGGGAGCCTTGGTTTTTATTACCGTATAAATTCCTCCAACTTTGTAAAAACGTTTTATTTTAAAAATAATACTATACACAGAGATTTAAAAAAAAACGTTCAAATTTACCTTTGTTTGCAACCTCCCATGCAATTTCGAACAGGAAAGGGTTATGAACGTCGCGGTGACTCATACTTTAAACAATAAAAAATAATTAATAACTAATAATTTCTTTACCCAAAGGAAAACATATATCCGTAGCGAAAGGGGATTTTTTTTTTAGAGGTTTTTATAAACAAATTATATTCATAATACTATTATAGCAGTCAGGCGCTTGTCAGGCCATTTAACTAGCGATGTGACTGAGTTTAATATATTTGGATGCACGTCACGATTATATGAATTTAGTAAGAATTTTCCACTTGCCCTATTTAGACTAATCTTAAAAGATAAACTATGTCAATCGAATTATCCTTCAATGTTCAAGAACACATGCAAGCATACCGCCTCCAGGAGACTTTATCTGCAGAGTTACTAATTTAAGCATCTTGGCTCAAATCTTTTATCCCAATTTCGTTTGATTCCCCGGATACTTAATTAGTTATTATTAAAGATATAAATGATAACAGAAGAATTGATGTATAAAGATAACAGGTCAAGCAGAAGTTCTGGCGTAAAATGTTGATTTTCAATAGATAGCCAGATCAACTGTGTCAAAAAAAACAATTTTTATTATGTATAAATTATGTCATTATAGACATTTTTCACGTGATTTGTCACCACCTACTCATGCGTTAGACAAGATGCCCAAATATAATTGGCTGGTGGAGATGGATCTACAAATGTTGGTGGTATGCATGAAGATCCAGTTTCACTTATATAAACATCCCATTGTCTCCTAACATAAACATGTGTTGGATTAAGAAAATACTGTATATCAGCAAAAAAGAATAAAAATACAATATTTATACCTAATTAAAACTAAATTATCTAAATCAAATTCAGCTTGATGCCAATATTCATAAACGGGATCTCTTTCTCTCTCGCGTTCTTTCATTCCTGCATACATAGCTTCATTTCTTTTATGTTCAGCAGCAGCATTTCTTTCTTGATCAAGACGAGCTTCTTCAACTTTCATTACATCATTCAATGATGCGATCTTGTTAAAAAACTCATCGTCTTCTTCGGGAAAGAAATGACCTGATAAAATATATAGACATTTAATTATGGAGAGTTCTCTAAAGTTATTTGCAGAATAAGAATAATAAATAAACTTAATAAAAACCTTCGCGTTTTAATCTTTCTCTACGAAGATCACGAAGTTTTGTTACTTTTTCTAAAAGTTTTATTAATTCTTTATGCTCACTCTTTTTTGCTTCAGCTTCTTGGACTCTCTTTTCAGCTTCTTCTTTTCTTGCTTGTTCCTTTAACAAAATTAAGGGTATGAAATAATTCTAATTATCATTTGAAATATGACTAATAATTACCCGTTTCAAAGCCAATTCTTTAGCTATCCATTCCGTTCTCCACTCATCAATAGTTTTATGTAATGTTTCACGTCTACGTTGTCTTTCATCTCGGACAGATTGTAATTTCTTGATATGCTTCTTACGCCATTTCTTTACAGTGAATTTAATTTAATCAGTAATTTATAATAATTAAATATATATATATCTATTTGTATTCATACCTGATGACGCCTAACTTTAGATAATTTTATTTTTATTTTTTCAATAAATTTTTGACCTGTTGTGCAAGACAAATTTGATTCCAATGTTTTCTAAAAATATATTTTAATACTTTTAATATCCTTATAGTTAATTGACTTATTAACATTTATATATAATAACATTTCAATAAATCCTAATCATAATGTCACAATTATTTAATAAAATATTAATTTAAAAACATGTACCTTGAAATTTTCAAGACTTTCTATGTTCTCTCTCCATTCATCTTCATTTACAGTTTCTCTGATTTCTTTTAACTTGTCCAATTTTAATTTCATGTCTTGTAATAAATAATGTGTTTGTAGAATTTGTTCACGTGTGTTTGTTATATTAGGTAATTTGGATACAGATTCTTCAAGCTTTACATTACGAGATTTGATCCATGACTTGAGCCAAGCTTGTTGAGCACTAATGGTTTTCTCTAGGGAAAAGATGCAAAAAATTATTAAATTAATTTTTTTTTTTTTTAAAAAAAAAGTATAACCGTACTTATGTCTCCATCCTCGTCTCTATTTACGCCTGGGGGTCCTTCTACTTCGCTAGAATTCGGAAGCGTTATATAACTTTCCAAAGGAAAAGAGCAAGAGCTATACAATTCATATGACAAAGGGTTTGTATATGTAAAACTATTAACTGGTTCTAAAGTCACTCCTGCTGGAGGATTGTGAAAAAATTGTTGCTGATGTCGCGACTGTGAAAGATTTGAAGACTTGCGTTGATGTGTTATATGAGGATTACAGCTATAGGGTTGCTGACTTTGTTGGGAAGACATTTAAGATTACTAAAAAAGAGAGCATTACATTTTGCACGGTTTAAACCAAATACAATATTATTAATAAAATCTACTATGTTGCTATTTGTT
>JADRCO010000713.1:0-27818 GCA_021464525.1 Rhizophagus sp. LPA8_4_AMF
CTTTTTACTAGTTAAAATATTATTCAAACTATCTTGTAGTTGTTAAACTGACGTAGTTTTCTTTATTTCTTTCCTGTGGGAAAATTGTACAAAAGGATCGACGGGAAGAGTTTTATTATTCATTTCTAATTTTTAAAATAAGTATAAAATTGTTAATGAAAATAACTGATTTTATTAATTTTTATGCAGTCGGTCATTTTTGACAACCCACTGTATATATTAGTACAGCCAACCCTCCATAATTGCACTCTCCATAATTGTACACTACACATGTTGCCAAAATTCAATATAATTTGGGATTTGGGATTGGAATTTGGGATTTGAGATTTGGACTATAATAAATTAATTTGGGATTTGGGATTTGGAATTTAGGATTTGAGATTTGGATTGGCAATTTTGAATTTGAGCAGCATGTATATTGTACACCTTCCGTAATTACACCCTTTAGCTAAGTTTCAACTTAGGACTTAATGCTAATTGCATGCCTTCTATACTCTGCACGTGTAATGATCTTTACAGTATAATTATAATTGACTATTCCCTGTAAATGCATGCATGTAACTTGCACGCAAATCTGAAAACTGCCAAGTTATATAATAACGCATAGAATACGTAGTATACGTAGTATGTGCTGTTTAATTAATATCTTACTATGCCTAAAAAAACACTTCTTTATCAGATATTCAAAAATATAAGTTTTGTCTTTATACTCATGATAACAAAAGACTTGAACTCAATATGTAGACTGGATTGAATAAAAGTGGGGTGTTAGAGTTAATGAATCTACAATTACACAGATTTTGCAAAGTAAAGAAAAATGACTTAATACAGAAGTTATAAAACCTGAAGTAAAAAGATATAAAGCTGTTATTGTCTCTGAACTTGAATTTACCCTTAAAGAGTTTGTCTTATGCTATTAGCATAAAATAATTATAAGTGATGTCATATTAATTGAAAAGGTAAAATTATTAGCTGAGAAGCTGGAAAGTCCCTGAAGGAATATTACAGGTTACTTACTTTCATTTTATTGCTTTTATTTTATTTAATGTTATTTGACTTTTATTTATTTAATTTTCCAATAGGTGGTTCCAAAAATTTAAGAAATGCAATGGTATTCATCAGGTAAAGCTTCATGGAGAAGCAGATTCTGCTAATGAAAATACCATTGCTAAAGCTTTGCCATTATTACGAAGTAAATATGCTGAATATCCTCCTAATTGAATTTATAATATAGATGAAATAGGGTTTTTTTATTGGTATTTTTTAAAATTTTATAAAAATACTGGTTATATTATTTTTTCACTTTAATATTTTAGGTTAGAGCCAGATCGAACATTAGTTACAAAATAACTTTCTGGGCGTAAAAAAAGTAAAGAATGCCTTATGTGCAAATGCTGATGGTTCACATAAGTTACCTCCTTTAGTGATTGGTAAATATGCAAATTCACAATGCTTTAAATATATTAATATTGGCAATTTACCAATAACCTATAGGAATAATGCTAAAGCCTAAAGCCTAGATACTATCAACTTTTTTTCAAAAGTGGCTTCAAGAATTTGATCATTTAGTTGGTATAAAATATGATAGAGAATATGTTTTATTACTACTTGATAATTGTACGAGTCATAAGATGGGTAATTTGATTCTTAAAAATATTGAAGTTTATTTTTTACCTTCTAATATAACTTCAAAACTTCAACAAATAGATTCTGGAATAATTATATCTTTCAAAAAACACTATTACTATCATCACATTCGGTAAGTTGAATTTTTATTATTTTTATTATATTATGAATTTTAATTTTTCTTTTTTATTTAGATAGATGTTAAAATAAGTTAAAGCTGGCTAGTTTATACAAAATTTAAAAATAGATGTCTTACAAGCAATTCAATTTATTATATAAGATTGGAATAAAGTTACAGTATCTATTATTAAAAACTGTTGAAATCATGTCAAAATTCTTTCAGATATTTTTGAAAATGATATTAATAATGATAATGTTAATGATGAACTTGGTAAAGTAATTGAAGCTCTTAATTTACTCAATATAATGCAAGTAAAAGAATTTCTAACTATTCCAGAAGAAGATATAATTTATGAAGTTTCTAATATTTCAGAATTTGCAGATATGTTTAAGAATGGGCCTACAAATCATTCAGATGAAGTAGATGATAGTATTGAAACAGAAATTATTTGCATCAATGATGCATCACAAAGCTTAAAAATGGTAAATTTATTTTTACTTTAGCAGGAAAATTCAAGTGAACACATAAAATTATTGGGTAAAATTGAGAAATTTATTAAGAAAAAGCAGGTTAATTCAATGCAACAAATTACTATAGATCAATATTTTAGATGATTTAATTTTGTAATTTTCTTATAATTAATTTCTAATAAATAATACGTTCATATATAAATCACATGATTGGTCTAATTTTATAATTACACACCCTCTCTAAATGCACACTCATACCCAGTTTCAAGGGCGTATAATTATGGAAAGTTGACTGTACATTAAAAATAAATAAATAAAATTTTTAATTTTCAGTATATTTTAAGTATAAAATAACTATACAGTAATACCTCCCTAAGTGCACACATCTTGAGACTAGTTATACATCACTTAGGGAAGATGTGCACATAAAGAATAGCCAATAGAAAAATAAACAATAAGAATCCAATAAAACTTTTAAATTCAAAGTTTTTTATTTATTTTAATTTAAAATGCTTTCTAATACATTTTAAAATAAAAGAACTGACATATTTTATGAAATGCAATAACTTATTAATGGCTAATACAAATTTATTTAACAAATAAATTTATAAAAAAATTGATCATAACCAAATAGCAATTGATGATTGGTCTATATTGTATAATAGTCATATGAATGCATTTATAGAGGTGATTCCAATATATTTGGAACTTCAGAATTGCTTGCACATGTAGAACATAGAGGGAGTGCATTTAGCTCAAAAACCCAAGCTTGGGACCAAGCTATAATGTGCATATATAAAGGGAGTAGTACACTTATAAAGAGTGCACTTATAAAGGGATTACTGCATTTTAAAGAAAATTAAGTGTATTTTAAATATAAATATATTTATAAAAGGATCTTTATTTTTTTAATTTAAGCCATTTTATACTAACAGGCTGATTTTATTTATGAAATAATCTAGAAGACTCAATAATAATATTTCAAGATTTTAACTCGTTCTTTTTTTTTTCCTATTTTAGACTTACCTAAAAAGTCCTGATACTTACAATTTCAAATAATAACAAACTTTTAATTATGTATAAATTCTACTTGATAATTAAATAAAACATGAAATTAGTCTAAACTATCTAAACTGCTTACTAATAATATGATACTACTTAGTACTTACTGTACAATCCCATAATTTCTAAAATAGCAATAAAGAACTTCTATTGAGAGCATTTATATCTACACGTTCGTGTCCAGAGAGCCTTTAAACCAGCAATGAGGCTTTATCTGAGCTGGCTTGAATGCTGTTAAATTTTCTGGATTTTTTAATTTTTGGGAAAGTATTTTTTTAGAAATGTAGTACGAGTGGAAGGGGTGAGTATTTTTTATGTTTACGCCTTGTGTGAACGTAAAATAGACGAAACTTCAGCTTTTTCGAATAACAATTATGATAATTATAACAAAAGTTAGTCTAACTTATTCCGCGAATGTTCTTTATAAAAAATTGTCAATCTCAAAAGC
This sequence comes from Rhizophagus sp. LPA8_4_AMF, assembly GCA_021464525.1. Taxonomy (NCBI): domain Eukaryota; kingdom Fungi; phylum Glomeromycota; class Glomeromycetes; order Glomerales; family Glomeraceae; genus Rhizophagus; species Rhizophagus sp. LPA8_4_AMF. The sequence continues at coordinate 3,728 of JADRCO010000713.1, forward strand.
GAGCACATATGCTACATGATTCATTCTTTTACGCCAAAATATTAAAATAAGAGTAATCGGAAAATCATCGTGAAATAATGTAAGGGGGATCTTTTACAAAAGGGTCTCTTTTCCCGAAAATCCTTATATTTGTATACAAAATCAATTTTGTAACACAATGGTAATGTACTGGTAATATCAAAAAAAAATTTTTATAATCTACATCCTTTCGTAGGTTCTCTCTCTCTATCACGTTCGTTTTTTATTTATAATAAAAATATTAAAATTATTAATTTGAAAGCAAAATACTGTATAGAAAATGGAGGAAAACATTTCTAGTAGTTTTTTCGAGCCAGCACAGTTTGGGACTGGCCAGTCATCGGGACCTGATATCCCTGATGTTGAGCCTTTTTCGTTTAAACCTGACCTAAACATTATAAATTATAATAACATTAATAATCCCTGGGATCCTCCAGTTGGCGGGCCTGATATTTCGAACATTCTGTGTATGCCTTTAATTTTATTTTTTTTATAACGTACTTTTAAATTGTAATGTAAATAAACTATTTGTTAAGAATAATCAATAAATTCTTTATAGCGGATGTACATTTGCCAGAGATATATATGTCTGCTTTTACTCTCGCATCGCCAAATGCTGGAACGGTTTCTATTCCCGCTTTAAATAAAATTCTAGGCATAAGTGGAGTTCCTCACGCGACTATAGAAAAAGTACATATACACATTATCGTAAAATATTTGCTTACGAATTTCAAAAAATCATATTCATTTATATTTGAAAATTTTAGATCTTAAATTTAGCCGCACCAACTAATAGTTCGCGTGTGAATCGCGGTGAATTTAATGTTGCACTAGCATTAGTTGCATTAGCGCAAAAAAATATGGGTAATTTAAAAAGTTTATATTTTGTTATTCCTTAAAGATCAAATTCTAAAGTTATATGATATAAATTGATAGATGTTTCAATAGAAAACTTGATCGATCATAAACATGGTTTGTTTTGTATTTACTGGCAAAAAGAAGCTGTTTTTAAGAAAATTATTGATTTTTTTAATTTGCGTTGAATGAATTAAATAGATCTTCCAGAACCAATTTTAAATAGCCTGGAGAGCTTAAATTTTAATCGTAACCTAAGTTTTTCTGGCATAACATCACAATCTTCTGCAATTCCCTCTCTTCAGGCTGATGATCCTTGGGCTACTCCAACTACGACCGAGCCTTCATCGCAATTTATTCCCGGTACAAGTACTGCAATAACAGCACCAGTCACGGAAAATTTGAATCGCGATGATGATTTTCGATGGTCTATAGATATGGATGTTATTACAATAAAATTTGCGCCTGAAAGAGAAGGATTTCTCTTTAAGCACGTTAATTACATTGTAGCGTCAACAAAACGAGATACCCCTGTTATAAGGAGATATAGTGATTTTTGGTGGCTAATGGAATGCTTAGTAAAACGATATCCTTTCCGTATTTTGCCCGCTTTGCCTCCTAAAAAAATAGGAAGTAAGACATTTTATCTTTTTATTGCTTTTTTGTGATTTGATTTCGTCCTATTAAGAAAAAAATATCTGAAGACTTATTTTAGTAGTGAATGGATTTTATTTCACAGTTGACGAAACTTTCCTGGAGAAAAGGAGGAGAGGACTCACTCGTTTCTTGAATTTTATCGTCAGGCATCCTGTTTTGAAGAATGATTACTTGGTTGAAATGTTTTTGACAGAACAATCGGTATTTCTATGAAATTTTTTTTCAAACAACAAAAATATAAATGTCCTTTTCTAATATATAGTATCTTATTATAGCAGATAGCTGAGTGGCGTAAAAATAATACTCCGGACTTAACAGAAGAATATATAAATAAACGGATTACTCCTGAAATGGAAGCACGTTTACCAGATAATTTAGATGAAAGACTCGATAAAGTAAACAAGAAACTTGACGATACAATCGATCATTATCGAAATATGTGTACAATTATGGAACGTATGGCTCGCCGCCAAGAGGGTAAGTTCTTTTTATTTTTTTCTTAGTGAGAGTAATTTTATTTTAATCACTTTTTTCTTTTTAAGGCATAGCAACAGATTACAGCCGGTATAGTTTATCCTTAAAGTAAGTTAATTAGAATATGAATTTTTTAAAACATTTTTATATTAATTTTTATGTAACTTAACATATCATAGCGCGTTAATCGAGAAAGAAAAAGGATGCTATATTGAGGATTGTTACAATTGTTCCCAAGTAGTACATGGTTTAGAACAAGTGTCAAGCCATTTCAAAAAGACAAGCAATGTTATGGAGGATATGGTAAATATTAGTTATTAAATTAAATAATGTTTATTGGCGAGAATATTTGCATGTCATTTTTAACTTTTTACTTTCATTCAATACAGGCAAATGCTACTCTTGACAATGTATTGGAAAATTTGAAACGACATCGAGATTTACTTGTTTCTTTTAAGGTATCTATTTAGTTTAATAACTATTAATTCTTTAAGTTCCCTATTTATTAAAAGATTGTTATTCACAGGAAACGTTTGAAAGAAGAGATCGCTTGTCTGTAGATACAATTGAGACCCTCAATAGTCGATTGAGATCTAATCAAGCTAAACTTAGTCTATTAGATGGAAAGGAAGGCGCAGAACAAGATGCTGAAAGACTAAAGGGGGCTATTCAAAAGGTATTTTATTCATTGTTTTCATTAATTTCATTTTTAAATTTTTAATTTTCCTTATCTTTAATATTATATTTAGGATGAAGAAGATATTGTACAACAACAAAAACGGAAATTGTTTGTACGATACTGTCTCTATACTGAACTCACATTATTCCATAAAAGTTCTGCGTTTATTTCACTTTTATACCAGAATTTTGTCAATGATCAAATCAAATATTCACAACAACTTTACGAAAATTGGAAATCATTGAGTCCAAAGGTATATGATATGCCTATTGAAACTAATGGATTTGGTTAACAATAATTTATTGGTTGTGAAAAATGAAAGATGTAATTACTTTTATATGAAATTTGTTGTTTCATCTATTTAAATGTTACGATGTTAAATATTTTAGGTATTAAGGGTTTGAATTCATAAATATTTTTGTGTACTTTGTTATAGACATTTTACCATATTTATTGAAATTTTTTTTTAAAAAAAATTTCATTACTTTATCATTATATTAATTTCACATGATTTTAATTTCATGTGACTTTCTCCTTTATCACGTGACTTTAAAGTTTCTAAGGACAATTGGCTTAATTTGTAAGAGACATTGAATAATATTAATAATAGGCCCCTATTTTTGTGTAAAATTTTCAAACATATGACCAATCTTACTAATTAATTTGGTCATCCCACTTTTATAGTCGTGAGATGATTATAATGTAGATAAACACCTACTAGCTAAATATCAGCTGTGACGAAATAATTGGATTTAGTTATGCATCGTAATTATCATAATTACTAAATACGTATTAGGATTTTTAATGCAGATGACAATGGCTCAGATTAATCAACATGCCTTGCTTATCCATGAAACAAAATGGTATAATTTATAAATTTCACGGTAACCCTACACAAACAATTCTTTCTGTGTACACAAGCTGGGATCCACTGTCCTAATGTCTTGTTTATAATAATTGATTAGAATGCAAAAGGATTAAAAATATTCAGTGGGCCGTATGTCTAATACGTCACGGATTTGACAATTTAGATGACGTTTAAATCGCACAATATAATTGTGTTACTATTTAAAAATATTATCGGTGGATCCTATTGAACAGATGATGATCATATGAATAAATACTATATTGAAATATTGAATGCCGTTTTTTTTTTTAAAAAAAAAATTTACAAATATATTGATCTAACGCCTGACCTGCCAAAAAAACTACGGACAAAAAACGATACTAACACAATTTTTTTTACACCAGTAATTTATTGCCGTATTTTTTGACAGCAATTATACAAAACATTGCGAGAAGAATATTTTTATATGGCGGACCATCATCCCGAAAATAATGGAGATACATCACCTCACGAAGAAATCGTCCAATACCAAAATGGAAATGGCGGCGTTCATGTAGAAAACAACATTGATTCAGGTTACAGAATGCATTATAATGAGTTGTACCCTCACCATGAATCTCAATACAGTCCAAATACTTACTTGCCGTCAAATGAGATTGTGGACCTTTCCAAGCACGATCGCGAAACTGTCATTGAAGAAAGTCCAAACCAAAGATATGCTAAGGTAAGTTCATTTTATTATTTTATGTTTTAATTATATATTTTACTTTAATGTAAATATTTGCACCTTGAACCATGACTTCTAATCTAAATAATTTCTATCATATTACATTTAGTTAAATACAGTTTTAGGAAAGGGTGCTTATAAAGTTGTATATAAAGCTATAGATCGTGAGGAAGGTTATGAAGTCGCGTGGAACTGCTTTCAAGTAAGTCGCGCCCACCAGCGAGTAAATCGCGCTTCAGATTACACTTGATTCTTTGTTCGCTTAATGATATTAAATATCTGTAGACTACCAAAGCAGAGTTCAATGAATTAAGCCAAGAAATTAAAATATTAAAGCAAGTTCGACATCCTAATATTATTAATTTTCATGATTGTTGGTACAAAGATGCAGAATTTATTTTTGTTACAGAATTAATGACCTCAGGGACGTTACGGGAGTATGTTTTAATTTAATGAGATAGATAGAATTAACGGGACGTTTAATTATTATCAGAAAAAAAAAATACTTTTATATTATGTATTTTTTTTTTGATAAAAATTACCATTATGCTTTTAATTATATGTGTACTTACCTATTTAGGTATATTCGAAAACTCTCGTTGCCGAATATGAAAATAGTTAAACGATGGTCTCGTCAAATACTTAAAGGGTTGATATATCTTCATTCACATAATCCACCAATCATTCATCGCGATATCAAGTGTGATAACATCTTCATCAATGGCGCTCACGGCGAAGTAAAAATTGGTGACATGGGAACCGCCAAGATGAAGTTGGGAAAAAAGTATACCGTCATCGGTATGCAGTAACATAATCCCAGCTGGGTTTGCTATCGTGGTTTTACATATATTGGTACCCGATACCTCCTCACTCTGCGATCTAAATGATTGATGCGACTTATTGTTCGCAAATTATAAATTAAAATGTAGGAACTCCCGAGTTCATGGCACCCGAAATGTACGAAGAAAAAGGTTATAACGAGAAGGTCGATATCTATGCGTTTGGTATGTGTCTTCTAGAAATGGTTACTGGCGAATATCCTTACGGAGAATGTAAGAATGCCGCACAGATATATAAAAAAGTCTCTCAGGTAAAATAATCAAATAATTAAAACCTTTAGTTTATTTAATTTACAAATATTCATTTGCAAAAAAATATATATGTAATTTATTTTATCAAAAGGCTATAAAACCGGAAAGCTTAAAAAAAGTACAAGATCCTAAGATCCTCGATTTGATAAATAATTGTCTTGCACCTGAAAATGAAAGGTTGAAAATAGTTTTCCAAAGAATTATAGTTTAATATTTTTTTCTTTATTGAATATTTACTCAATCGTATGATTAACACTAGTTATTATCCTTTTGAAACATTAAAACGCTAAAGGTATACTGCACAACAAATAATGGATCATCCTTTCCTTACTGTCGAGCCGGAAGTAGTGTTAATGACAGCAGACGAGACAAAAACTCAATTAACTTTGCAGGTCGTCTTTAAAGGCATGGATAAGTTATCAGTGAAATTCGAATTTAACGTGGAGCGAGATACGGCAGAGGAAGTAGTGAACGAAATGGTAAAGAAATTATACATATTATAGTGCATGTTTGGTAAATTTTTTTCTTTATAGATTAAAAAAATTGTTAACTTTTCAAATATAGATAGAGGAACAGGTTCTTCAAGACAATTATCAACAATTAATTACTCATGAAATAAATCGTATTTTACGGGACATTAATAAACTAGCAAATGACGCTGACCCAAATAAAGAAGAGCATAAAACTTCATGGCCAAGTCAACCTGGCACGCCACCATTCGTCGGAATGTCTCCGCATTTAACTCCCCACAAATCTTCTCATGGTCCGTCTCCTACACCTATTAATTTAGATCGTGATAGCCCTAATGGGACTATGGCACATACATCGTCACATCCTGCACAATCACAGCCAGTTTTGTCGAATGAGTCACCACGAAAAAATTCAATTTCTGGTTCAGGGCCAGAATGGATACAAGATTATGATGATGCGCTTCCCGTCAAAGGTTTGTTTTATTTATTAATATCTTTTTTCTTTATGTTTATTTATTATTCACGATTATTGTTTCTACAGAATATCCTGATGAAACTCCAATTGAACAATTTGTTCGCGATACTGCACTTGCGATCAATCGAGACACAGAAAAAGCAAACGATTGGTCGAAGAAACTAAAAAATCAAGACATTATGACTGTAGGCGATTTACGTGCACTGATGGATGAAGATTGGGGACAAATTGGACTCACAGTTTTTGCTTTACGTGCTCTTAAGAATGCCTTACATGGTAAGACATTACGCAGCCTTCCTAGGACAAATAGTGCAGCAAGTATAAGCACAAATGGTGGAGAAGAAAACCTACAGGAATGATCCACTTTGCCTTCATATGTAGGCAAATAGTGTATGATTTTTGTATTCTTTGGTTAAATATACACCATATGTTTCTACTTTTGTATCTCATACAGGTTTTTTCATTTCTTTTTTCTCTTCCCGACAGTAGCTAAATCAAAAAGCTAAATGAAAAAAGCATAAGAAACTTACATGTATTCTTTGTTTCGGTTACCGACGATTTCATCATCACAAATCTCTATCATATACTATCTACTTTTATTTCGACATCTTACCGCTCAATCTCATAACAATCCCGTTTATATGTCATCTTGGTTTCTATACGCTCTATCTGATTAAATATAAACATTAATTTCGAACTCATAATTCATATCCATAATTGCCGATTTGTATGAACAGTACTATATATATTATTTTTTCGCCTCTATACTTATTACGTATACTAGAAAAGTTTGAGTTAACGTATTGGATAATTTATTTATAATGTTTCTTAACGGGGCGACATACATTTTTTTTCTGTTTAGTTTCCTTTTTTTTAAAAAAAAAAATATATATATATATTATTTTTGTTCAATGTATTGATTTTCTTTTATTGATGACAAGCAGTACGTTTAAAAAAAAAATACAGACATGCACACATATATATTGGTTTCTGTTTGTTTACAAACAAAAAAAAAATTTACTTTTTTGACTAGAATCTCGATGCCACTATAAACTCATTTTGCTAATCAAAAAACAAAAAAAATAATAAGAAAATTTCGGAAAATTTCAGAAAATTTCGGAATATCTGGCTCTGCGAATCTGAAAAATGAACCTTGCAGTAACACAGATATATTTTATCCAATTATATTTCGAGATCTTAAAATATAGTTTCTTTTTTTTTTTTTTTGCTCAGTAATATTTTGTTCTTGTTGAGAAGAACAACGTTAACGATGTTAAGAAATGTTGCGCGCGTTGCTACGCCCCTGGCGACATCACTAGTCCGTCGAACTGTACCTGTTACTGTATGTTTTTTTAAAATATTTATTAAAGGAAAAAATTTCTTTGTCTGAATTTGAAAGGGATAAAAATATTCATTAACTTTGATAGAACGACATTATCGAAATTTGTTTTTAAAAAAAATATGTGTGTATGTTCATATTATTACATACATATGTTAAAAAAGCTTAATGTATCGAAATACCAATACTTTATTAATTTAATTCCTACTTATAAATAATAAATTTGATAATTTCAATTAATAAGAAAATTTTTTCAATTGATCAATTTCTGCTTTTTTTATATAGTATGATTATTATTAATTTTTCAGGGATTAAAAAAATTGAATTTATTAAATTAATTAAAAAAAAAAATAGGTTCGCACTGCAAACAAAGGCGCATTAAGTATTCCAGCTTGTAATTTTGCAACAGCAGCTAAACCTAGTAGGTATTTAAATATATCTAGTAAAATTATGATTGGTCAAGTCGGGGCAATTATAGATTTCTAAGAATATTTTTTTTTTAATTTGGAACAAGAAATAAATTAAATTATTATTTTTTTCATCAAAAAATTAAGCCACTTCCGAAGTTTCCTCTGTTTTGGAAGCACGCATACTTGGTGTATCTTCCAGTGCAGAAATTCAAGAAACTGGTCGTGTATTATCAATCGGTGATGGTATTGCTCGTGTATACGGACTTAAAAATGTCCAAGCGGAAGAAATGGTGGAATTCTCTAGCGGTCTTAAGGCATGTCTATAATTATGGTGTTTGCGTCATACAAGGGATTTTAATCATTGGCATATATTTATTTCTTTATTGGAATTAGGGTATGGCTCTCAATCTGGAACCGGATAACGTTGGTATTGTTGTATTTGGTAACGATAGATTGATTAAGGAAGGCGATACTGTAAAGCGTACTCGTCAAATTGTGGATGTACCGGTTGGCCCTGAATTGTTAGGTCGTGTAGTTGATTCTTTGGGTAATCCAATAGACGGTAAAGGCCCTATAAATGCAAAAAAACGAAGTCGTGTCCAAGTTAAAGCTCCTGGTATTCTTCCTCGCCGTTCCGTACATGAGCCTATGCAGACTGGTATAAAGTCAGTTGATGCTATGGTACCAATTGGACGTGGACAACGTGAATTGATTATCGGAGATCGTCAAACTGGAAAAACTGCTGTTGCTCTTGATACTATTCTTAATCAAAAAAAATGGAACGATGGCAATGAAGAGAGCAAAAAATTATATTGCGTTTATGTTGCTATAGGTCAAAAACGTTCGACTGTTGCCCAATTGGTACAAACATTAGAAGAAAATGGTAAATTTGAAATTTTTTATAGAAAGGTTAAATTTAAATTTCTAAATTTCACATATTTAAATATGTACGTTTTTAGACGCCATGAAATATTCAATTGTTGTGGCAGCTACGGCTTCCGAAGCTGCACCACTTCAATATTTAGCACCATTCTCTGGGTGTGCTATGGGTGAATGGTTCCGTGATAATGGAAAACATAGTTTAATTATTTATGATGATTTGTCAAAACAAGCTGTTGCATACCGTCAACTGTCATTGTTGCTACGTCGTCCACCAGGTCGCGAAGCTTATCCTGGTGATGTGTTTTATCTTCACTCTAGATTATTAGAACGTGCCGCCAAAATGAATGAAAAAAATGGGGCTGGTTCTTTGACTGCATTACCAATTATTGAAACTCAAGGTGGTGATGTGTCAGCTTATATTCCCACCAATGTAATTTCTATAACTGACGGTCAAATTTTCTTGGAAGCTGAACTTTTCTTTAAAGGGTAACTTTAAAGTATTTAATATGTTTAGCTTGTTTGAATTGAATTTCGGATTTAATTTATATAAATAATACTTTTTAGCATACGTCCGGCCATTAACGTCGGTATATCCGTAAGTATTGATTTTAGTTTTTATATTGCAAAATTATATAATTAAAATTATTTTATTATAAATATCCAGGTAAGCAGAGTAGGTAGTTCTGCCCAAACCAAAGCTATGAAACAAGTCGCCGGTTCCCTTAAACTTTACTTAGCACAATATCGTGAAGTCGCAGCTGTAAGTATAATACAAAAACGCCATGTTTTATTATGTTCATTTATGAAAAATCATAATGTTAATTTTTCTATCGATTAGTTTGCACAATTCGGTTCAGATTTAGATGCTTCAACGCGTTTCTTGTTGAATCGTGGAGAGCGATTGGTTGAACTTTTAAAGGTTTTTAATTAATTTTACTACTAAGAAGCATTGTTTTAAAAAATAAGTAAATTGAATACTAAATTTTATTCTTTTTTTTGTGTAGCAACCTCAATATAGACCAATACCAACCGAACATCAAGTTCCTCTTGTCTTTGCAGGTGTTCACGGATTTTTGGATAAAATAGATAGTAAACGTGTAACTGAATTTGAATCTTCAATCATTCCACATTTGACGTCTAATCACCCTGATGTATTGGAGACAATTAAAAAAGATGGTGTAATCTCCGAAGCAACTGATAAGAAACTGCGGGGAATTTTAACTGAGTTCTTAAAATCTTTTTAATCGTCATTAAATGAAAAAAAAATCAAGGGAGAAAAATTTGAAAAATTTCAGAAAAATTATAATAAAAAAAAGACGAACTCAAAACAATTGTACTGGCAAAAAAAGAGATTATTTAAATGTATACATCAAACAAGACTTTTTTTTAAGATTTTTTTTATAATAAAATATTTATTTCTTCAAAATTTCAACACTTATTATCGGTTATACTATTTTATGTATACTGCAATTCTTCGACTTAGAATATGATCGGATGATCTTTTATGTATAACTGCAAGACTATGTAGAATTTAGGAAAGATAATTTTTAAAACTCACTGCGTCAAAGAAACTGTTGGGTAGTTAAATTTTTTATTTTAATGTTGCCAATTATGGGGGCGTCTAAAGCGGAGCAGAGTCACGTGACTCAGAAAAATTTGCTTTTTTTTTAATAAAACTTTTCCCCACATATACAACCTTTTGAAACACATATATTAGACGTATTCTAGTCTGCTCTGCAAGTTTACTTAGAGTAAGAGCGAGGGTTCCGAATACTGTTTTTGGTTTATTTGACTTTTTCATTTTCGTTATCCATTTTTGGATATGATCGACAAAGTTCATTCGTTCATATGTAAAGTCAAAAACAATATTCATAATCCACTTTTTTTCCTTACGTATACTTGCAAATCAGACTAAAATACACTTATTTTATGATTTTCAAGTTTACATTAATATTTATCTATAAACAAATTTAATCATTCAAATTATACCCAAGTCACGTGACTCTGCGCCCAATTATTGATAGTTTTAACAATGGGCAGAGCGACTTCTGTGGGTTTCCCCGGTGCTTAAGCTTCACGTAGTTTAGTATCATATTTTAATGTGTACGCTCGTCTATGTTTGTATCCTCAGATTCTGTCTCTTATATATAAGTAAATAAATAAATAAAATATCACCAATTCACCATTATTGTTAAAATATAGTTTAGACAGATGACTTATCATTGAGAATTTGAGATTAACGTTGGACATCCCTATAATTCTGGCCTACATTATACTATTTTTTTTCGTGTTTCAATTAAAATCATGCGAGCCAATCAAAATCATGATAGGAATAATGACATAGTACAAGCGTTATCAGTTCTAGTCATAATAGTAAATATTTTGAATGCATAAAAATTCTAAATCAAAAGTCTGAAAAAACACAATATAATATAGATTTTTTTCATTACTTTCTTTTATTTATAAACCATGCCTTTAAACTACATTAATATTTGCAAGGCCCTTTACGATTATACAGCTCAAACCGATGATGAGCTTACTTTTCATGAAGACGATGTTCTTTATATATTAGAAAATGACGACGAAGATTGGTGGAAAGCAAAATTAAAGATTTCAAACGCTGAAGAAACCGAAAACTCAATCGGGGTCGTGCCTCGCAATTATATACAGGAGGTATGTCTTTAAGATATGGCTTGATGCGTCGTTGGCATCAGTTCTTTAACCCACCACTTGCGATCTTCACAATTAGGCGGAATGTACTGCTGTTTTAAAAGCCCTTTGGGATTATGAGGCTATTTCAGAAGAGGAATTATCCTTCAAAGAGGACGATATATTAAATTTATATGAAGAAGATGAGGATGGTTGGTATTTGGTTAAATTTAACAATGTATTTGGTATGATTCCGCCAAATTATGTTGAAAAGGTAAAGTCATATCAATAAAAAATATATTTTTGTTTTTTGTTTGTTTTCTTTAAAAGAGTTAATAATTCTTTTGACATTACATAGGTATCTATGGATTCTGTTGAGCAGGATGTACAAGAAGAGAATTATGTAGATGAAGATAATTCTGAAAACCAGACAAATCAACCCAAAACAGTATCATTATTTGACGCATTATCAGTATGTATAAACAAAATCGTTTATGATTTCTGATTTATTTATTCATCGACAACCTTCTCATTCCGTTATAGAGCGCATCTGATCAAAATAATACGTACGTGGATCCACTAAAATTATATGCAGTAAAAGCTGCTCGCCCAAAAGCTGGATCATCAGTAATCGAAAGCAAGACTTGGTCTGTTACGGTAAGTTTTAATTTACTTTAGATATTGAAATCGGTTTAAAATTTTATTTGAAATTTTAAAAAAAATTCCTTCTTTTTAGGAAGTTGTAGGAGACAAAAAGAAACAAAAGAAAAAAGGTACTTTGGTCATTGGTAATGGAAAAGTCATTTTTGCTAGTGAATCTGATAAGGTAATGCCTAATTTAATTTTATTTCGAAATTATTTAAGTTCATTATCTAAAATTATAATTACATTTTTAGGCGCCAGTACGTCAATGGGAAATTAATGATATTATAGAAATTAAAAAAGACAAAAAAAATATTTCATTCACATTTGGAGGTTCTAAAGGAGGAACGATTGATTTTCATGCAAATAAAAATATTATTACAGAAATTTATCAAAAAGCTGAGGATTGTCGTGCTAGTTTAGAAATCCCTACAGTTAAGGTGGATAATTCTTCAATTAGATCGAGTATAGCTAGTTCTACATTACCCATGTCTTCACGTTCTTCATCAACTCATAAATCAATAGAGTCTGAAGAATCTCAATATGAAGAAGATGAACAGTATGAAGAACATGATAGTGGGTCAAATCCTGTTCTTGAGGAGGAAGAGGGGGAAGAAGAGCTTGAGTTGCCTTCCCCTAAGTTTGGTATAGCATTATATGATTTTAATGCACAAGGAGATGATGAAGTTTCAATTCGTGAAGGTGATGAATTATGGGTTATTGATGATGTTAGCAGTAAAGAATGGTGGAAAATTAAAAAAGACGATGAAGAAGGGGTTGTACCTGCTTCTTTTATTGAAGTATGTGCAATTGATTCGTTTCTGAAAGTTAAATAATTTAAATTAAAATATTAAGATAATTAATATACTATTTAAAAAATTAGTTACGTAGTGAGGAAGATAACGAAGCCGAGAAGGCTGCGCAAGCCGCCGCCGAAGTAGAACGCCAGCGGCTTGAAGAGGAAGAATTTATTAAACAAGAAGAAGAAAGAAGGCGGAAACGTGAAGAAGAAACCCGTAAACAACGGGAAGCAGAAAAACGTGCTCAAGATGAGAAAAAACGAAATGCAGCTACTCAATCACAACCACAACCACCGCCACCTCCGCCCCCAGTTTTATCAAGTATGATACCTATTAATGTTTATTTATCAAGTTTTATTACAATTAATTATTCTGTACCTCTTAAACTCTTCAGGTCGACCAACTCGGGCAAATCCTTCTTTAGGTATATATTGTTTTATGGTTTTCCATTATTATTATTATATTCATGAGTAAAAAATTTCATCCGTTAAAAGTGCCTTTTATTATTATTATTTCAATTTTCACTATATTTATTAAATTCCTTTTTTTCTCTTTTTTATTCAGATGAAGCGGCTGTAAAGAAAATTCAAACTCCTGCGAATCGTGCATTGCCTGAAAGACCTGCACAGGCACAGTCTAAATCAAGTATGAATATTTTTTTTTGTGTCCATTTATTATTATTTCATGTTTTAAAAATTTTTAATTATTAGAACCAATTCCGTCAAATACAAGGACCTGGACTGATCGAACGGGTTCTTTTAAAGTAGAAGCAGAATTATTACAATTAGTTGATGGCAAAGTGCATCTTCATAAGCTTAATGGTGTTAAGATTGCAGTACCTGTTGATAAAATGAGTAAAGAAGATCTTGCTTATCTTGAAGAAATAACAGGAGAGAAAGTATATGACAAAAATGATGATACACCTCTAGCAGCTATTGCTGCTGCATATAAAGGCAAGGAGAGATTAGCAAACAATTATGCATTCGATTATAATTGGTATGATTTCTTTCTTAGTGCCGATGTCTCACATGAGGATGCGTTTGAATATGCTAGAATGTTTATTGCAGAGAAAATGGATGAAACTACTATACCTGATCTCAATCGTGATGTTATGAAAGGACTTGGCATCAAGGAAGGAGATATCATCAGGATTAAGAAATATATAGATCAAAAGTTTAACTCAGGGAAAAAGAGAACCGTTAGTTTTGGCTCAACAAGCGTCATTCCTGATGACATTGATAAACAATCAAGAAATAAACAAAGTGCAAGGGATACTCAGGTTTGAAGAAATGTTTATTTATTTATTTGTTTGTTTGTTTTTCCAATTAAATTTATATTTTATATATAGTCGGAAGATGTCAAAAAGGCACAACAATTTTCGGAATTTGATCTTAAAATGCAAATGAAACGTGATGAGCAATTGGCTAGGGAACTTCAAGAGGAGGAAAACAGAATAGCTCGCAGTGAAGGTCGTCAAATCCCTAAAGTTGCTGATTTATATGGTAATTTAGATTCAATTGTACAAAGGGAAGAGAAAAAGACACCTCCAACAACGCCACCACAACTTTTTTCTGCTAATAATGGTGTGCTAAAAAACAATACAAAGAAAGCCCGTCCCCAACCTGCAAAGGCAGCATCAATTCAGATTGACGCTAAAACTCTTACTAACTCATTTGATGATGCTTTTAAATCATCATCAACTACATCCGAAAATAAATTTGATGATGATGCATGGGTTCCAAAAGACTTAACACCCCCCTTAGTACCTACAGCAAAAGCACCAACAGTAAAGGCGCCAACACCACCACCTCCACCACCGCCTCCAACATACTCTGTTCCACAAACTACACCTCCTATTCCTATTCGTCCTTCCAATTTATCCTCCGCTAATCTATCTCCAAATAGTTCAGCTCTCACTGTAAATCAAAATCAAATATCACCACGCTTGCCTCCATTAAGTCAATCTACAAATGCCAGTCCAAATCCATCTGGACAATTTAATATGAATTCTTGGAATTCAACTGCTTCAAATTCAAATATGAATATCCAATCATCCCACCCAACTCCTCCACCAATACCCCCTCCGCTTCCACAACAATCTGTCGTTGTTCCCTTAAACAGTGCACTTCATCCACCCTTAATTCCTACAAAATCTAATAATAACATGAATAATACAATGAACATTCAAAGGTCGAATTCTACAGGTAGTTTCCAAGGGATGGAATCGGGGAATTTACCGGGATCAGGCGGCAATTTTAACTCCTCTATGAGTACTTGGGGTTCTACAAGTAAGTTAAATCCATCAACACTTTATACAATACTTTAAATATTGAAGTATTTTTTTTTCCAGGCTTAACGTCAAATTCAACATCAGGATTCAATTTGCCTAATCAATTTAATTCAAACACAAATCAATTACGACCACAATCCTCATTCAATAACAATTCAACTCAATTACAACAATTTCAATTACAACAAACAACGAATCAATTTCAACAAACAACAAATCAATTTCAGCAACTTCAATTACAATCATCTAATCAACCACAGCTTCAATCACAACAGCTTCAATCACAACAGCTTCAATCACAACAGCTTCAATCACAGCAGCTTCAATTACATCAATCAAAATATGATCCTCAGAATGTATTTGCTTCTATGAAAGCTGGTAAAATCGGACCAATTGCACCAACAAGTAATTTAGGGGCTAATGGTAAATATTATTTAAATAATGAGTTCCTTTGATACTTTAATAATGTTATATATATTAATTCCATTTACAGCTTCATCAGATAGATATTCTGTTTTGAAACAGGTGGATCCTAATGCTCCGAGCATCTTTAGCCACCAAAATTCTCAGATAAACTCATCAAGTAATTGAAACATTATTATTCTGTCTTTCAATAATTTTATTCGCTAACGTCGAATTTGATTAGGTGGAATGGGTTTTGGGCAAAATCCAGGTGGATATATGAATGCAAATTGGAATCAAAATGTAATGAATACTTCTCAACAGACTTCTAATTTTGGAGTAAGTGGCATTCAACAATTTCCTGGATTTGGTTTTGGTGGTCAACCGAATCAAATGGACTTAAATTCACAAGGACTTAATCCAAATCAAGGTTTAAACAATAACTTTGGACTCAATAATCAAGGATTTAAACCCAATCCGGGTTTCAATAATCAACAAAATCCTGGAGGATTTAATAAACAGGTAATGTAATGAATCATTTGGTATACGTTGAGTTTAACCGGCAAGATAACAATAATAAATCATTCGTTTTTTTAACAGTGGTAAATGTTAGTTTTGTTAACAAGCAACGGATATTTTTCACTATATAATATTAAAGAAATAGGATTTTTTAGAAACGATTTATTTATTTTTTTTTATTATTGTCACATTATTATAATTTTTGGTGAAGTACTGCGGATAATTTCACCTAGTAAAATTTGTCACCGTGTGTCACGCCTAGAAGCTCCGGAACTTGTTGCGGCGATAATTATGATCATTAGAAATTTTTTATATTAATTACTATTCGTTATTTATTGTTTTTAAAGACATTATTTAAAATTGTTTATATAATTTTTTTATATTGACTTGTAAAATTAGAAACAAATTTATTCAATAAATTATTAATACATGTATAATACATGACATTTTCGTAATCTTAGCAAGGAAAGAAGAATTTTATTATTAATAAATAATTGTATGTTCAGGTAAAAATATATGTATTTACTATTTACTAATTATGATTCAATGTAAATTTTCTTACGATAAGCCCAATAATATATATAATATATTGATTTTGTATTATATCACACTGTATATACTAGAAATTATTCTAAAAATTAATATTTTTTAAAAGATTGAAATATCTAATTTGGAATATTTATACATTAGCAACATTATCATAAGCAGAGTTATGTACTCTTTGAGCACGTCCTGAAGGATCCTCCGGACAACCTTTATGGAGTAAAGAAAAATAAGTATAATTCGTTCAATGAAAACCAGTGTTCCAAAAAAAAAAACTCACCCCAATCTCTTCTTGGAATCCATCGTTCAACACTGTCAATACATGCTTCCTGAGGAAACCAACTTTCAAACTGTTCTCTATACCAATAAGCTTCTTTAGTATTTGGTGTATCTTTAGGCCAACGATCAGCAGCATTAGCAAATTGTTCATCAGTCACATGCTGCTCAGCAGCATCTTTAAGAGAATCAATCCAACCATATCCTACTCCATCAGAGAATTGTTCTTTTTGACGCCAAAGAATTGAATCAGGAAGATAACGTACGCCTCCAGTTGTTGATACATCAAAAGCCTTCCTGAGAATATACTATACAAAGGAAATCATGTTTAATATGTAATTTTATATCATGCATAAATATTCAGTTCAGGATTTACCTTCTCCATTCTTCCTTCTCTAAATACTTTTTCTTCGGAATCAATGGTCATAGCCACATCAAGGAATGTTTTATCTAAGAATGGTACACGAGCTTCAAGACCCCACGCCATTGTAGATTTATTTGCACGTAAACAATCAGAAGTATGAAGTTTCTTTACACGCGTGACCGTTTCCTTATGGAAATCTGCAGCAGATGGTGCAGCATGGAAATATAAATAACCTATAATACACATAACATTTAATAAGTTTTGTTTTGATTAAAGTAAATAAAGATTATGCAAAACTATATATAGTACCTCCAAGAATTTCATCGCTTCCTTCGCCACTTAAAACCATCTTTACACCCATGGCTTTAATCTTCCTTGAGAGTAAGTACATCGGAGTACTTGCTCTAATTGTTGTTACATCGTACGTTTCCAAATGATGAATAATATCATGAACTGCATCAAGACCTTCTTGGATTGTAAAGGTATATTCATGATGTATGGTGTTTAAAAATTCCGCAACTGAGCGTGCAGCAATTAAATCAGGCGACCCAGGAAGTCCAATGGAGAAAGAGTGAATCCCATTGACTTCTACAAACATCCATTTCTTAACATTACAATGCGATAAAATTTAAAGAGAAACAGGACATTTTGTCAAAGAATTCCTCACCGGAATTTTCGATACGACGTTCATCTGAATCTTCCTGATATCCATTTTGGGTAGCAGCTAATTTGGCAGCTTCTCTTGTTGCAATAGAAGCAATTAAGCTGGAATCCAATCCACCACTTAACAAAACACCATAGGGTACATCACTCATTAATCTCTTACGGACAGCTTTTTCCAATGCTTCTCTTAGAATAGTATAATTGATGGGATTTTTTGGTAATATTTCTCCATCCCACCACGGTGGCTTATAATATCTTGTTGTTTCACCTGTTAAACTATCATAAATATGACCAGGTGGAAACGAGATAATTTTATCACAGACCTCATTAAGCGCTTTCAATTCTGATGCAAAGTAGACCGTATTCGGCGAAGATGACGACCAACCCTGGTAAAGAGTAGTAATACCAATTGGATCACGTGCGGCAATGAAACGATTTCTAGCTGTATCCAAGAGAACGAACGAGAACATACCATCAAGGTGATTTACAACATCTTTCCCTATCTCAGAATACTTTTTTTTTTTTTTTAAAAAAAAAAAGACCATCCCAGTCGAAGTGAAATCGATTAACATATATATTTACACATTAATATGTTAATTTATATTTTTTAAATAGAACACTCACCAAATGAAGGATAACTTCACAATCCGATTGGGTTTTGAAAGTAACGCCAGATCTGAGTTGCTTTCTCAAAGCCCTGTGATTATAAATTTCGCCATTGACGGCGAGGATAATTGATTCATCTTCATTGGTAAGAGGTTGAGCTCCAGAATCTGTAATAACAAAATTAATTAATTGACGATAAATTTTTTTTTTAAAAAAATTATATTAACTTACCAACACCAACAATGGCTAAACGTTCATGACATAAAATGTTATTGCCCGAAATTTTACAACCACTCCAATCGGGACCTCGATGTCTCAATCTAAATAAGAAAATATATCAATTGATTTTTCATGATTAAAATGGATAGAAGTTTTTAAAAGAAATAAAAATTACTGTTTGGAAAGTAGTAAAGCTCGTCGACGAAAAGCATGAATATCATCCGGATAATTGAATACTGCAAAAATACCGCACATGTTTCTAAAAGAATATAGATTAATTTAAAACTATAAAATGGTTTGAAAACGAGGCTTTTTTTTACATTTGAATTTATAGATTCTAAATTTTTTTTTGTGACGAATAAAAAACAGGTTTAAAATCCTGTTATCTTTTGTTTTTTCTAACTCCAGTTCGGGTTTTTTGATAAGTACGTCATCGGTGGTTGTGTTTTATGTGGAATAAAAATCTTATCTGAACAATTAGATCAATTTTATTCGTTGTTGTACGTAATTTGCAGATAAAAGATGGTCACAAGGCAAGATAACAAATATTTTACGTTTGGTTTAATTAATTTATCTTCTCTCCTTGTTTTTTTCAAGGGAACTTTTGATGCGGTTCACCACTGGTTCTTTATCATGCTTCGTAACAGGTTGATCTGTTTCTTACGATGCATGAATTATGTGTGCTCCTAGCTTGTTTATAAAAAGAATTGCTGTCCATAATTACTCATAATTTTGGCCGATAACTAATTGTGCGACGAGTTTTGACTCGTGACAATATGAAATTTATAGAAAATTCTTGTTTTTTAAGGAAAAGTCCCCTGAAAATGTATGACGCAAGAACATAGATAATGTATTACGCAATAAACACCAAAATACCAAAATTGAATCTTATCAATCATCAAATACCTTGAGAAATTTACTTTTTTTGATTTATCTTATCAAATTATCAAATTATTCGGGAAAATCCGACCCGATTCTATTATCATATTATCATAACTACAAATATGCATTTAACTTAACTTTTCAGTATAGTTTTTATTGCCTAATTTAAAAGCTCTAACCTTCTTTTGCATCATATTTGATTATTATCACAAGGTTCCCGAGTCTTTCTCTTTAGTACCTTGATTCGTTCAACAAATTACCTTATTTACTTTATTAACTTAGACTAAAAACAGTGACATATTTGATTAGATAAGATTAGATTTTTTTTTTTATTTCCGAAATTGTAACATTATTCCGAAATAGTTATAAGTGATTACATAAAAAATATTACGTAATATCCTTATCTCGAATTACAAAGTTTATAAGCACAATTATTGATAAAGATACGATTAAAAGGTTCATTGTCTAGTATGAATCTGAAAAAAAATCATTTTCTATAATGATCTGAAGTAATGGTTTAATAATAACTTATTTGCATAAACAATCTCTAGACTAATATTATAATAAGACGCAAAACGTATCCTTTTACGCAGATTTCAAGATTTTAGCTGTATCCACATTTAGTAAGTTACTTCCCAATTCCTTTTCCTTTGGATCAATTGATGACCCATCAAGCCATTCAATATTCGGACATCGACGAAAAACGTCATACCTGTAAAAACATCTTTTAACATACCACTGATCTTCTAGATTTTGTTTAAAGTCTTCATCCCGACGATCCCATTCCATTTCTTCTTCTGGGTCACGATGCATAGCATAAGAATTTTGGTGAACCAATGATGAGGCAACAGCCGGAACAGTTGGATAAAAGCTGCTTGAAAACGGATTATTTCTATGAAATTTGTTAAAAAATTAGGTAAATGTCATAAATTCATTTTAAACAATTGTGAAATTTTTGAATTCTACCTAGTATCCAAATATTTTAATTTAGGCAAAGTTTTTAACACCTCAGAAAAGGCCATATAATCATATATACGATTGCCTTCTAAAAACAATCGTCTTAATCGTTTCATTTTGCGAAGAGACGTAAGATCCTGCAACTCGTTATAGCTTAATATTAACACGATTATGCTGGGACAAACGTGATTTAATTTATGAGGCAATTCTTTGATTTGTGCAGCTGCAAGTTCAAGATATTCTAGCTTGTAAAAATCGATTATAGGTTCTAAAGTTTTTATCGGATTTCCTAGAAATTTAATGTAATATAAGTCAGGAATGGCTTAATACAAGAACAAAATTCTATAAATAACTTACCAGACAAGTAAATATGTTTAAAATCACGTAAATGTTTCAAGGATAAATACCTGTATAAGATAAACGATTAAAATAACAGAGTAACAGTAATCATTGTTGATGGTTAAGATGTAAAATTTCACCTACATTTGTCCACCTTTCTGATCTCGCGCAGAAAAAGTTTCCAAAAACGCTAGAGTTTCGAAACGTTTAATTGCCTTCAGACGATTTTCATCTACCCATAATAATCTTAAACTAGGAAACGGCGAAACATCCAATTCTGATAATTTATTATAACATACACGAAGACAAGTAAGCTGCGGCATACTTGTCGTGACACTAAAAGAACGTAAAAGATTATGATCTAAATAACAGATAAAATATTAATTCTATTTCATTCTTTGACATAACTAATTAATCACTTTACCAATAATTATTAACCTAAACTCAGTGCCTTTAATGCTATTAGTCTTTCAACATTTTCTATTAATTCTATTTTATTTTCAGATAAGTCAAGTAATTCCAATCGACGCCTAATAATGTAATATTTATAAATATTTAGAAATTAACATCAAACACATATCTTAGTAATTTTATATCACTTAACAAGTCGCACGATTCAAAATCCACAGATTTGAGTTTATTTTTCCTCAAACTTAATTTCACTAATCCTGGTACACGTAACACACTATAGCAGCATGTAATTAAATTATCATCAGCAAACACTTCACGTAAATGTTCAAGGCGATGAAGGTCTTTGAATTTGTATTAAATAAAGATTTTTGTTAACTTATATCCGTAGCGTTCCTGATATATTAAAAGTACTAATTATTTGTAGAACATATCGTCACTACCTGTTAATGTCTCGATCCGATTTTGTGATATATCCAAGTATTCCAAATTAGGTAAATGTGCAAAACTCGTTAGACTCGTTAGTCTAGTAAGCATGTAAAATTATTAGGAATCAATCTATGAATTTTTAATATATAAATTACTCGCCTATTTCCTCTGACTTGTAAAGTGGTCAATGACGCAGGTGTACCAGTTAAATAACGCAACAAGTTATTATTTCTGAAATAAAAGGATAGGTATAGGATATTATACATATCTTATTTATTTCTTAAAATATACCATAAAAGGATACAGATTTAATTCTTTTACTTTAGGCAGAAGTTCACTCAAATGATTTAACGACTCTATATTTTTTGTACTTAAATCGATTTTGCACATCTCTTTCCAATGGGATTGATTCGATTCCATCCCAGAAATAAGTTTAATTAACGTGTCGTGTGTCACACGAAAAGAGTAATTACTATTCGTTGTACCCGGAGTACAAATAGATCGTCCTGAGTCCATTACTGGTGTAGTTGTTAAAGTTGTTTTAACTCTTTGATTGACTGGCGTATAATAAATTTTTTGCTCCGAATTTTCTTTACGTTCTGCAGGAATGGTACCTAATTCCTCATTACTAGTTATAGTTATATCTGGCGAAATTATATGAACCTTTTTCTTTTCTTTAACCTGTGAAGTAGTAGCGATAGTTTGTGTGGTCTCATTTACGTTCTGAAATATTGGTGACTCTTGTTCTAAATTCAAACCATCTGTATTTTTTTTTTCATTTTGTCTCGCGACTAAAAGAAACTCATTATTTTCCATGAAAACTTCATGTTTCACTTCAGCTAAAATCGGTATCGGATTCTCGTTTAATATTAATCCTGAGTTTACTTTATCACAAGATCCTAAAGGATGAACGTGATTTTGATATTCTTTTTCATTCGCTAAATTTTCAATAAAAATCTTGTCTCCTTGATATGAATCTTGTCTATAATCAATACTCATATCACTATTAGAAAGAGACTCAATGTTCTTGTCTGGTTCTTTTTCGTTCAAGTAGATCTCGCTTTCAACTTGAACTTGAATCGATTTGCTCTCGTTTTTGATCGTTTTAGAATTGTCATTATATTCTTTTATTATATCTTCAGAAGAATCTTCACTATGATAACTTTCATCAGAATAACTTTTCAGATATTCGTCCAAATTGACATTGCTATTACGCTTTTCTTCAATGATAAAACTTGTTTGACCAGCAAAGTCATGTGTTTCTATCCAACCATTACCGACTTGGACTGCTTTGTCAACAAATTTTTTTATTGATACATATTGCCTACGAACCATTATATCTTCTAAGCCATAAAAACCTCGTTTTATTGAAGGAGTTATGGCATCATCTAGCTCCGACATATTTCCCCCAGAGTTATTTTCGTTATTATTGTTAACAAAAGGCGTATTTTTCGAAATTACAATATTCGTGTCTACGATAAAATATCAATCGCTAGTTATAGTTAAGTAAAAAAGCTTAAGGCGAAAAAAAGAAAACATACTTTCTTCCTCAACGATTTTTATACCTAACTGTTCATATTTAGAACAACTGGATTCTATTTTTTTATCTTCTGATAGATTTTTTACACCGGTAATGTCTGTATCAGAAAGCAAGTTTTCCTGATCACAACTGCGCGTGTTATCTGCAAATTCCTCACAAGAGTTCTCGTCTTCACAAGATATTGGGTACATTGATGTATCTTCGACTAACATATAATCGTGTTTTGGTAATCTAGGAGGTTCACTCCTAAAATTCCAAAGTTTAGATAGGACGTGCATAGCTTCACGAAACGACGAAACGGCGGCAACGATACTCGAGTGATTTTGTGATTTTATCCTTTTAATGACGTAAATAATTCTCGACGCGAAATTGCGCGTCGAATTTGATTGGGTGAAATTGTTACGTTGTGTACGTGATGAACCCGGAAAAAAATTCCGTCGGTATAATTACTTGCATTACTTAATGTAGGGGTTGTCTAAAAACTTCCCCAGCGTAACCACCAAAAAATTACAGTCACGTGATCAATTTTGACGATCATACCTAAAAATGGCTAGATCAATTTACCGAAAATTTGGTTTTTGTCAAATAACTATTCAGCTTTTATAATCATTGTTTATATAAAATGTTTGCCTCTTCTTC
>JADRCO010000714.1:0-27814 GCA_021464525.1 Rhizophagus sp. LPA8_4_AMF
ATCTTATTTTTGCTAACCTACATATCATTTTATTAGTAAATTTGACCTTTATATACACAGTGAAATTCGATATAACAGAACTCCAATAAACCAGAACTGGCTTTATACCAGAACTTTTTCTGGAACCAAATCACATATATTAAAATAAGTTTGATATAATAGAATTTATTAGTAAAATCTCAATAATAGCTATAACGGAACAAATAACAGAATGATTATAATAAAAATGGTTCGATATACTAGAATACGTAACAATTCACAATTTTAAACCAATAAAATTACAGTATTTTCACGTGATACAGATAATCTCATTTTTTTTGAGCAACATGATAATTTTTTTTTATAAAAAAATTATTTCAGATAGTAAGAAAAAGCAAAATTTTTTTAAGTTTTGGTAAATTTCGTGTATAAAATTTCTCAAATAATGTTTTAAATAAAAATAATCTAAATTTTCAATGTTCGTCACACATGTCGCACAAATAAAAACTTGATATAATGGAATTTCATGTGATTTATATATAAAATCTGGTATATCGAAATTTTTGACATATCAGAAGTCTCGATATACTGGATATTTTTACTGGAACGGATGGTTCTGTTATATCGAATTTCACTGTGTAGTCACAACTCTATATAATCACTAATTTTGGCAGAACTAATTTGATGATTATATGGAGAGCTGACTGTAATATAAATCTTCATTTATTAATTTTTTTACATTTGCAATTTAGGTAAATAACCAAATATTTATAAAATAATAATAACTAATGTTATTAAAGTTTAATGACTTGATTGATAAGAAGGCAAATTAACAATTATAATAGAAATTGGTTGTAAATAAATACTTTAATAGTATTCTTTTTGTGATTTACTTTTTACCAATAAACAGTTAGATAATTATATAAATTTTATTATAATATAGTAATAATTAAAAAATTGTAATTTAAGAACAGTTGGAGCGCTTTCTAATTACGTTAATGACTATTTTTTTACTAATATTTTTTTGCAATAAAAATTTCATTTTTTTATTTATTTCTTTAATAAATACACTTTAAGCTTTAATAATACACCCTTTTATTTTATTTGTTTTTTTTTTACCCTTCTATTAATATAGTTTTAATAGCGAACTTTGACTTTTAGTTTTTTCTGACATTTATTTTACTGAAAAACAAACTTCACTGTATTATCAAGACTTAAGCAAATAATTATGGTTAATCTTTATTAACAATAGTAATAATAGTTTATTTTATAACGCTATGAAGAAATTTAATCAAGCCTTGGATAATGAAACTTTTTTATACTTTCTTGACAACACTTTGGACTATACTAATAGACAGATGCAGTTTGAATATTTGAAAGAACTCTTATCCACTTTCACAACCTGCCTATTACATCAAAAATCAGAAATATTAACAAAAATTACATGATATTTCAACTATTTTTACCTAGTTATTTTTTCAAAAATCTTTTCTTTCTTTTTTCCTTAATGCAAATTTAGTATACTGATGAAAAATAAAGACTTTTCCTAAAGGGAAGAAAGTACTATCAAATCAGGCATTTACTTTAAGAAATTCCTTAACATGCTTCTTAACAGGATCAAAATAAATTCAGACGTAATCCAACCTGTATAGCTGTACTACCTTCAATAATGGCATGTGATTCTGATGATTTTATTGGTCTTTTCAATAAGCTACCAACTAGACTTCTTAGTATTAAAATAAACGTTATATTTATCTTTAAAATACACCACAGACTTACTATTTGGTGGCTTATTTTTACATACCTTTACTCAGCAAGAGGCTTTAAGAATAGGGACAAATATCTATTTGGATGTGAATTTTTCTGGGCAGAAATTTTTCATTACAATTTTATAGAAGTTCATATAAATTTTTTTCTTTTTTCAATTTTTTTTTCTTTTGTTTTTTCTCTTTTTATTTTTTGTTTTTCTTTTATTTTCTTTTTTACAATAGAATTTTCTTGGGATTCATCATAAAGGATAATTCACAATAACCAACATATTTTATGTAACTGGTCTTATTGGATTTGCTGTATATGACAGCAAAAGAATTAACAACATTACCATACAGTCGTCTGGAGGAACTTATCTTCATTTGTTTTATCGTATAACCTAAAAGAGGATTCCTACTTCAGAAATCATATGCAAGCGACAATGGAGTTATGTGAACTAGCAGTATACATTTTTCTTTTTAGAGGGTTAGTGGGGAAGATTTAGAAAAATTATCGTATCATAGCAGGTCCTTGGATACCATATTTCATAGACTATAGGGCAGTCCTGCTAAGATTGAGTGTTTTGACATACTTCTACCTGTATAGGAACAAGTTCCACCAACAGTGCACAGGTGAACTTAATTATATTAGATAGCTTTAATTTACTTGTATTTTAAACATTAACTCTAATAAAGTTTATCATGCGCTGCAGAAAAAAAAAATTGTAATATTAAATTATAATAATTATTAGTTTATTAATTTTATTAACCAAAATTATAATAAACAATTAAAAGGCGATTATGATGAAAAGTCACATGATTCGGGGTTTCATCTGTCTACAAATTATGTAGAAAACTGTTATATCATTCAAAATTCTATCTCATCAGAATTAATCTCTAAGAAGTCTGATCGAATTGATTCATATTTATGGTATACACCACTTCTTCACATATGATCAAAACTCGCAATCATAATTTTGTTATTATTTGCCGTATAAACTCAAAATTATAATGAAATAAATGTTGTTGATAGTGAAGTTGGATATTTCTTTGCATGATTGGAAAAACCTAGGAACGGTCACACATTTATTGATTAGTCATATCGGGCGGGAAATCTTACAATGCTTTTCTATGGTTGAATGTAGAAATATTACCCTAACCAGTGTCTACTAGTTGCATTTATAACAAAAAGTTATTCCTGATTTCGTCTCATAAGGGATGATTTATATTATACAATGTGCTAGGAGTTCCGTCAGAACTTTATAATTCAATTTATTTATGCATAATGGAAATTATGAACATGTGTAAATGATGCTATACTTAGCGCAAGGATTAACCTGAAAAGTCTTTGAGTAACTACTCTTTCCCTTATTTGAGCAGAAGTTTTTCTTAAAAAGAATTTTTTTTAATCTATTTTCCACAAGGCTAAGACCAACTTAAACGCCTTATTTGTTTCTGATTACATAATTAGAGTGTTACACGGTCAGTGACAAATAATACTTTATTGCTGCGGTAGAAGTTAGGCTATTGCCTAAAAAATACAAGAAATGATATTGATCAGATTATTACCGCTCAGCCACAAATGATCATTCGCAGCTTAGCCATCAACAAAATTATCTAACAAGCAAGTAAACAATGTACATAACATTAAACTGTATGTGATCTAAAATTCAAAAATTTTCCTTCTCACAAATTTTTTTAGCGGGAAGTAATTTCATTTGATGTTATATTTGAAGTTTGGTTAAGATTGACGTTATGGTGGGCGGTTATCAACGCATTTACGCTTGGTGTACCCTTTCACAAAAAATTTATTATAAGAATGATTCAAAAAAAGTAAAAATTTTCCATTGAATTGTTCTATATTATTTTAAATTTATTTATTGTGAACATATACAGTAAATTTAAGGAGCAAAAAAAAATTTTTGTTTTATTTACTTCCTTCTCTTTCCTTTTTTTTTTAAGAAAAATTTAATTTATAATGGAAGAAAATCAGGAAAAGAAATATTCATTAATTCAAACAACACCATCATTTAATTCAGATGATGAATATATAAACGTGGATACAAATGTAGAAATGACGTATTTAGATTATTCATCATTACCATTTAGACAAGTAATAGATGTAGTAACATTTTCTCCAAATGGAGAACATATAGCAACTTATGCTTCAAAGGAAGGAAAATTAGTTATATGGCAAATAAAAAATAGAGGATTATTATATGAAGAAAGAACAATAAATAAAATTGAACCAATATGGCATTCAAATCCAATGACAACAGATTTGAAACCTCGGGATTATTGGGAATATAGAAAAAGTTTTGTATCATCATTCACACAAAAATTACAAATGACAAATATAGATTTTGCACTATCTAATGATGGAAAATATGTAGCTTTAAGTTTAATAAAATTACCACAAGACGAAGAAGATCTTACAGCATTCGAATTGGTTCATCCTCCACCAAATAAAGCTACAAAATTTTATACATACATTGTGAAAAGACCACGTGATAGGCCAATATTTCGTAGATATTTAATGAGATTAACTGGAACCATTAAATTTACTGAAGACTCCGAATCATTTGTTATATGTAATGTTGAAAATAATAATTTTACTTCACAAGCTAATGAAATTAATTTTATTTATGTCATTTCAACTGATAGTTGGAAAATTCGGCATAAACTTGTGATTAATAATTTTACTGATACTTTGCAAGTTATACCTCATCCTTGGTCTCAAATTAATACTGTTAAAAATTCTCTTTTACCTGGACATTTTATTTTTGTTGAACAGGTAAGAATTAAAGTAAAATTGGTCAAATTTTTTAATAAAAATAAAAAATATATATATATATTTCTTTTTCCTTTTTTTTCGAATTAAAGTGGGATACAGCATTGTTGTGGTCATTATCGACAGGACAATTGGTCTCACGTTTTAAATGTATGCAAAATGATTCATTTCTTGACGCGGATGCCTCACCAACTTTATTTGCGTTATCACATAGTCAACAAATGTTAGCAGCATGGACTTCAAAAGGAGTTTTAACGATATTTCTATGCGAAGGAGGACTTGTGTTCGCTTCATCATTACATAATACAAACAAAATTGACGAGTCGTTAACTAACTTAAATAAATTAGGAATTCATTGGTTAGAAGATGATGAACATATAATAACAACTTGCTCGACTGGAACAGATTCAACAGAGAATTGTGTTCAAATTTGGGATATTTATACTTGTGAAATTGTTAAAAAATTTAGTAATTTTCATAGTTCTTACTTATTTAAACCAAATAGAACAAATATTTATATAACCTTTAAGGATAATTTACCTAAGTTACATGAAATTGAATCTCCAAAATCTTATCAAATTCAAAATTCAAAACAAAAAATTATTAGTAAACACCATTTTTTGGAAAGTGGCTTTAATAAAATTTATGAGTATAATAGTAAAGAATTATTATATGAATATCCTTCTGTTTCTAAAAATGAATCAATGCTTCATGAGGATCATCCTATTGTAGAATTACGTATTGAACCTTGGCTTATTTATGCTCCTATTAAATCTGGATTTTGTTTAGATCCTAATAGGGAAAGAGTTTTATTTATTGGTTATTATACTGTACAAATTTGGATATTTAAAAACGGTGAACCTCCACGTTTACAATTTATCTGGTGTCGTCCAGTAAAGGTGGGTATAGTTATATAAGTATATTAAATTTTTATCCAAATTATATTGAGAATTTATTATTGATTTTTAGAATAAAAAAGGCCAAACTCCAAGCATGATATACGCCACCATCGAAGATGCCACTCTTCGAAGATCTGATGATGGTCGGTACGTGGTAGCACTTCGATGTCAAGTTAATGAGCATGATCAAAGAAGTCCCTCAAAGTAAATAATTAATTCTTTTAATTATTCATTTAATTTTAAATATGATTTGATAATTAAATAATTTTTATTTTATTTTATTTATTATAGGGTAAACATTCATCAACCACCAGAACTTAGTAAACCTCCTATAAGGTTAATGACAGTTGTCGTAGAATCCGAAAATATATTCAGATTTGATCTTTTATTACCAGATGAGAATGAATCTGGTACTTTTGATATTGTGTCAAATGCTGCAAGATCATTAGGTTATTTGGCTTATATTGAAAGATTAAATTGGATTCAAATTAGTTCTAACATTATACGCGATCATTTTAGAAAATTACTTACACAATGTCAAACGATAATTTACGATGCGATACACAAACATTCACATGTGTTCAATCATATAGTTGATGGTCAATCACCATTAGAGATACTAATTAAAGTAGATTGTTCATATGCTGATAAGTTGATCAAAGAACATTTGAAAACTGATAAACATATACCAAGATTTCATGACCCTGATAGAACAAAATCAGCATTATCTAGAGCAATTAATCTTGGAAAGACAGAAGTTGTGCATTTATTATTAGATTACTACTGTAGAAGATGTGAAGAAAATCCTATATCATGGACAATAACTGTAGTACCAGCATTTGCATCATTGAGAACAGTTTATCCAGATTTTGCTTTAGAATTTATGAGAAGGATTAGCTATTTACCTGTTAGAGATGATATTATTAGAACAGATCAAGAAGAAAATTATGCTTACGCGAAACTTGAAGAATTAGAACGTGAAGCCGAAGAAAATTTATGGCAAAGATTAATGACGTGGTGGTTAAAAAGTGAGAAAGAAATTGATAGACAGATAGAAAGTGCAACTGAATTGGTTAGAATACCACATAAAACACATCCAGCTAGGGAATGTGTTGTACCTCTTCCAGATTTTACTGTATATAAGCCTACACCAAAAAGTATGCAAGAATCTGTTGAAACGAGTAAGGTTCCATTCCTGCGTAGAATATGGAATTATTTGTTATATCGTAAACATAAATCGCCTTTTGTTGAAGAAGCATTATCAGGTAGATATGAAATGTTTGGTGAACCTGCTATGGAAGCTATAATTAATTTTAAATGGAGAAAATTTGCTAGAATAAGAGCATTTTTTTTGTTATCCGCTTATATGTTTTATGCGACTGCATTTTTGATTGGAGTATCGATTAAAGATGATATTATAATAAGAAAATTTGCTATGATAATTGTACTATTTATTGGAGCTGCATATTTTGGATTGGAATTAATGCAAATGATGGGTCAATTAGGAAGTTATTGGCTTAACCCTTATAATTTGTTAGATTTGGCTCGTAGTGTATTTCCTATGGTTGTTGCTGAACAATATATAAGAGATGAAATGCCATCTGAAGGGTTACGTGGTACCGCTATGATGTTTGTTTACTTAAACTTTGTAAGTGGATGTTGTATTTGTTCTGAATTTTTTATTATTCACTAATTTGTTTAATTTGTTTATTTTAGATATTACAATTAAGAATGTTTAGAAATATTGGAGTACCGATTTTCATAATATTTCAAATATTTAGAAAAGTTTTTTGGGTAATAGTAATTATAGGTGGAATGGTATTTGCTTTTGCGCATATATTACATATTTTATTAAGAGATGGAGGTGATCCAGGATCGGATTTCGCTAAATATAATACTTCTCTCATATCCGTTTATCTATTTTTGGTGTGTCCTTTTTTTTTTTAATTTAATTTGATTTGATTTGATTTGGTTTGGTTTAATTAAATTTTTATATCTTATTAATTAGGTTGGAGAATTTGGGCCGGTTGATAGTTTAAAAGAGAGGGTTACAATAATTTTAATGATAGTAGTTTTCACTTTTGTTAGTGCCATAGTATTATTGAACGTATTAATTGCTCTTATGTCTGATGTGGTAACTGAAACTAAACTTAGTGGTAAACAAGCATGGCTTAAGCAAAAAGCTGAGGTATTTAATTATTATTCTTCTTATTCGGTATGTGTTTTTTTAAGTAATTGAGTTTATCTATAAAATAATAGATTATTGCAGAACTTGAAATGTATACATTTACACCAGCACAAAGAAGAAGAAAAGATTATTTTCCTTCATTAATTTATTATTTCGCAAATCCTGATAGTATAAAGAGGTATGAGAAAATAGATAAAGAAGAAGAAGAAGAAAAAAGCGAAGAAGAAAGCAAAGAAAAACAATCAGAAGACGTATGTAACATTTACTTTACACTCTATATATTTTTTTTAATATTACCGAATCTTATAAATAATCCATTCATAAATTATATAGGTAAACCATCCTTTACAAAAACCCGAAGGAATGGATGATATGCCAGAAGTACAAAGATCATCCACCCAAAAACTTAAAAGAGGTGGTACACTTAAATTAATTTGATTTATTGTTAATATGTATCTAGTTAAAATTAATATTCACATTAATGGTTTTTTTATTAATTGAAGTTTTTTGATTAAAAAGTACTTTTATACTTATAATTTTTTTTTCATTAGTAAAAATAATATTTTTAACTTGTATAATTAAATAAATTAATTATAGGATAATAAAATGTAAGATGTAAGATAGATATAACCTGCTGGAACAAATCATATATTCTCTATTTTTTTTAATAGGAAAAACAAATAAAGCTTTATACAAATTCATAAAAATTTAAAATAATACAATATGAAGTGTCCGAAAAAAAGGATGGCATAAAAACTACTTTTGGGTAATAAAATAATTTACAAGAAAAAAAATCCCTCCCTACATACTTCTAACGTTATTAAACAATAAAGTTAAAAGAAATGTTAAACTAAATAAATTGTTCATCTCTATTTTTATGTTAATAAGTGTTTTAGATTTTTGATTTATCCCAGAGGTTAGAATAAGTTATATAATTGTGTTTTTCCTCCAGCGTACATTATGATTATAATAATTAAATCGATTAAATCGGAA
The DNA here is from genome assembly GCA_021464525.1 of Rhizophagus sp. LPA8_4_AMF. NCBI lineage: Eukaryota > Fungi > Glomeromycota > Glomeromycetes > Glomerales > Glomeraceae > Rhizophagus > Rhizophagus sp. LPA8_4_AMF. The sequence continues at coordinate 8,599 of JADRCO010000714.1, forward strand.
CAACAATTTATAACATCATCATTCGCTATAAATATCGTGAACATTATCATCATCGTAAACTATTGAAAAAAAGTAAAATAAATAAGAGCGAATTGTTGTAAAATGATAAGTTTAAGAAACTTACATTCATCTTTATTTTTTTGTATCTTATTTATTGGAATTGCTTTGAGTTTAAGTGCCAACGCTCGCGCGTTCATTGCAGTATGAAGGTCCATTCGTATATTTACCCAGTCGCGAGTTACACCTATAAAGATCAGAAATGAAAGAAAAACAAACAATAGAAGTCTCTTCAAGAAGACGACCTATTTTGAAAATAAAATAATAAAAATATTAATAGAGTTAAAAAAAAATTTTCTTGGGAAAATGTAAATACCTCTGCAGCTAGTAAATGAACATTTGAAGTAAGGTTTTTTAAATCTTCCTCTAGTCTACTTTGATTAGCATGAAATTCCGAAAAGGTGGTTTGAAGCAATTGCTCGTATTGTTTTTTCTAATCCCCAAAAAAATAGTTATTATCGTAAAATTAATAAATTTGATAAACATTTAAAAATAACCTTTCAATTATACACACCAAATTCCCAACTGTGTTGGTGAAATGATCCATAGTTAAATCTAATTTCTTTGAATGAGAGTTGACTTTTCCAAAAATTTCCTTGAATATTTTACTTTGCTCTTCAATGTATCGCTTGGTGGTCGATTCAAGTGTAAGAATACCTCTATATAAAAACATATATGTACTCTGATTTGGTCCGCCGATTGGTAAATTAATTTTACCATTGTTATCACTTTTATAATGCTTACGAGTTGGTTTTTCTTTTGTCGATTCTCTTTTTCGCCTGTCAGGTTCTTGAACATTATAATTATCGGACAGAATATCAGATTCTGTAACAACAATAGGGCATTGATCAATATAACATATTCCAGGATTTATTATAAGTGAATCATCCTGGAAGATCTTAATATTTAAAAGATCATTCTTAGGACAAACTCCGTATTCAAAAATTCTCTTAATCTTGTCTAGATATGTTTTAACACCCATGTTTTGATTATTTAACTTTGTAATTCCATTTCCTTGATTCATGTGAGATGGATTCAGTTCATCTTTCAAATTGTCAAGATATTCCGAATTTTTCCGAATTTCTTTTGATAATTCGTTTAAGCCTTCCTCAGTTGATTCAATAGAAGCTGATAAGATTTGATCATCATCGGGTTCATCATTCAATTGACTTCCTTCTTGTGAGGTTGATGAAGCTTGTTCCTGTTCTTTATTCCACATATCTGTCTCACTATTTCCATGAACACGAAGTAAACTAACAGGACAATAATGATGACGTCCATAATGTGTCTTAAAATCAATACGAACATATTTTGCAAACATTATAGGAGCTTTTATATTAAAAATCTAAAGAGAAAAAATCATTAGTTACCAATATGCAGAATGAAATCAATTATAAACGAGATCAAAATTATAGTAAACCTGTAATTCTCTAGAGTTCTTTGCGCGATATTCACCAATAACTTTCCAATCTTCTTTTGGCGGATACCATTTACTTATAGACATTCGAATGTCTTTGAAAGTGGAAGCAAAAAATTCGAAATTCGCTAATACAACGGTATCCACAAGAATCGGATAACATAATTCTATAATGATATAATTCTCTACAGAACAATCATTGAGTAAGTAAGAGTCTTTGCTTTCAGATAAAATAGCAGAAGTACCCTTCGCTTCCTTGTTTGCTTTTAATACATTAGCGCCACAATCAATTGAAGCATAATTAAAACGTTCTTTTAATTTTGATAAATCCGAAGTATCATATTCTGAAATCAACCCATGAGAAGAATCTGCATTCTCGAATACGGCACCAATGTCACCCTCCTCGTCCAAAGATTCTATGGTTTGTGAGTTCTCTGTTGTTTTACTGATTCGTTTTTTTGATCTTTTTTGATCTGAAGAATCATGATTCTCATTATTATTCTTGTTTACAGGATTAAACTTTTCATTGATTGAGATATTAGTGGATATATTGTTCATTGTACGAGATGAATTTTCTGTTCGATTCTTTTTTGATCTATTCTTATTTAAGTTTTGTTTTCTTCCATTATTGTGTATTCTTTGAACATTCACTGCAGCAGTATTTACAGCTGAAGATATTGTTGGTTCGTTAAAACTTTTCGTTTCACCAGCCAAAAAATCTTGGCAATGTGAACTTGTCCAAATTATTTTGTTTAGAGGATTTACAGCCGGTGATTCTCCAATATGATTTACTATCGATATTGGCTCTATTGTATGAGTGGGAGCAAAGAATGGACCAATTGACATTACTATAAAATTTAAAGTCGATAAGAATCCATTCCAATACATTATTCTTTTTAAGTACAATTTATAAACTTGTTCCTCAAAATTAAAAATAGTTTTTTTTTGTCTTTCTTTTTAAGTAAACAATCGAACTAACTTAATTAGGTAAATACAAATACGGTTTTTATTGAAATAAATATATACAGATACAAATGACAAAATTTTTGTATAAATACGCCACAAGGAAGAGTTATGTATGTTATGTAAGAAACTTTCCCACACTTTAAATGCAAAAAGATAACTTTAAAAAAAAATAGAAGTGGAAAAATAAGAATTTGTGATTTTGATTTTGGTTGTATTTATTTATAATCTGCAATAGTAACCGGGGTACGTTAGGAATAATATGTTAACGTTTTGACACGTAAAGATCGTAAAAATAAAGATTGACGTAATATACGTGGTCGGCTGAAATGATTTCCGAATATCTCCGGAAATTATCTTGATTTTAAACAAGTATATGAAAATAATAAGAGCATCCTAAAAAAGAAACATATAGTAGTCGACTCCTCGTGTGGCAATCTTTTAATTAATCTGCAATTTAATTAATTAATTAAACCATATGTGTAAATATATCGATGACGATCAAATTTGACAGAAAAAAAATTTTTTTTTCCACACACTAAAAAATCATGACAACACTTAATACTCGATATGCTGTATTTCGTGCTTATAAACAATTACTGAGAATTCAAAAAGAAACGTTCAAAGGTATGATAAAAAGATTTCTTTGATGATTAAAAAAATTGGTCATATATTTTATAAACGATTTTTTTTATTAAAAGGTGATACATTTGCAATAAGAGGTATTTTTATTTTTAAATCTTATCCCTTCATTTACAATATGAATATATAGATTTTATTTCTGTTTAGAGGCAAAACGTGAAACATATGAAAAATTTCTAAATAACAAAGATGAAATTGACATAAGCAAAATACAGGAGGTTAGATACGAAAGTTTATTACTTTTCTATTTATAATTCCATCTCATTGCATTTAAATTATGAATTTATATAGTATATAAATCAAGCTAATGAAGTAGCATCAATTTTACAAAAAAATATTGCTCAAGTTATAATAGAAAAAGAATCTTTAGAATATAGATTCAGTAAGTTATTAAATTCTTTTTTTTAAAAAAATATTTTAATTATTTATTAATTAATAGTAATTGTTTATGTAGGAATACAATTACATAAAAATCATGAATTGGGTGATAATGAATCAATAAAAAACTAAAAAAATAAAAAATAATTGAACTTTGGATAAATTCTTTTACTTTTTTTTTTAGTATTAATATTTAAATTTTAATATCCAAAATTTCAAAAATAAAAAGTAAAAAAGAATTACATAATAAAATTGGATATCAGAAAAATTACTAGTGATTAGTATAAATTTCATTAAAATCATATATAAATTTTTTGTAAATGTTTTTTATTTGATTTAAATTTGGCAAAAAGGAGAAAAAACATATTGCTTATTTTTTGCAATAATAAACCAATTGTATATTTATTAAAAATAGTAAAATATTTACAAATTATTCTAATTAATTAAAATATTAAACTAGCTTTCTATTATAAAAATTACTTCTGTACTTTATTAAAGTTTTCTTTTGATAACTTTTAAGTAAAAATAGTTCCTTTAATTTAAAAAACCAGCACTATTAAAAATTTTAATAAAAAACTATAATTTTATAATTTATAATTTTTGTATTTTATTTACTTATTATATTTTTTATTTAAAAAAATTGAATATTATAATAGGATCTGAATATTACATATATAACTTATAGGATAACTTTTTAGCAAATTGGCTTAAATTTAAAAAAAAATGTTTTTTACAAATATTTTGACATTTGGTGATCCAATTTATGCAGATTTTTTTTTTATTTTATAGCCCTCATCAAGCTCTACAAAATAAAAAAAATCTGCATAAAATGGATTACTGGATGCTAAGATAATCACAAAAAAACTGAAAATAAAAAAAAGCAAATTGGTTTTTTTTTGCAAAAAATCAGTTATATAATTAATTTATAAGAAAATATATATTTTATCTAAAGTAATATAATTAAATCTTGTATGATATATTAAATATAATCTGATTGGCTATAAATATATAATATTCATATAATATATATTTTTAGAGTACATTTATTCCTCACACTGGGTGAGACATGATATTTCTCACCCTTCAAGTCATAAATTGCCAAAAATATCAAAAATGGTATTTATAACCTTTTCTTGGCGTATTAAGTAAATTTGTAGTGCAGGCAAAATTACCTATAAATTATAATTTAAAAGGCTATACAAAGCTTATATTAAGTTTTATTTTTAAAACAAAATTTTGTTCGTCAAAAATTATATTATTCTTTTGTTGGAAATGATCAGCAAATGATCGTTATGATGTCATTTTTATATATTAAATTCGGGAGGGTGAGAAATCACCTGGGTGAGAAATAAATTATTTTATATTTTTATATAAAGTAAAATTAATACATTACAATTTTTATATTTTATTTCATTATTTTTTATAAAATAAAAAAAAAAGAAATACTAATATGTTTCTTTAAATTAAACTTAAAAAAACTATAATGTATTTACAAGTATATACACTACCCTCCTAAAAGTATTTGGTTAACTAATAAAGATTACATTTTATTAATAATAATTAGTATTTAGTTGGCCATCTAATGTTTTTAATGTATACTTTAATTCTGTATGACATATTTTCAATTAAAATTAAAATTAATGTAAGTTTTGGATGGGATTTTTTCCCATTTTTCTTGCAATACTTTTTCAAGTTCATTAAAATTCTTTGGGTTTACAGATCATTTTCAAAGTCTTTCATTCAAGTTCATGTTACAAATGTTCAATAGAATTAAGGCAATAATTTGCTTACGTTCAAATTCTCTTCACAAGTTTTTCTCATTTTAAAAGTAGCTGAATGGCATAGTAACGAAAAAAAGCAAAGATCAATATTGGCAAAACTGAGGCATAATTATTTATTTTATTGCCAAATCTGATATATATATCATAATACAATAAAAATATATTCATTTTAATCATTAGAACCAGGAAAATTGTTTTTTTTTTAAAAAAAATGTTAGTTAATATATCTGATCTTAAAAAAATCAAGTAGGCTTGGTTGGATACTTTTGGGAGGGTAGTGTATATATTGTCAAAATTCAAATTCCAAATTCCAAATTCCAAATTACTAATTAATTTACTATAATTATGGCATTTCAAATTAATTTTGGCAGTATATATATAGGATTAGGATTCTGAATAATATTAAAAGAACTCAGATCTGATTTTATATAAATCTTGTAATAAATTCTGATTTCAAATATACAAAGTTATATTAACTTTTTGGCTTCAAATTTTGCTATCTTGAAAACTAGTGATTAGATTTTAATATCCTTGAACTTGTTAGATTCATCTTATCAAAATGAACATTTTGATATCTCTATAAGTACAATATTGATCAAGATATTTCATTTTAAAATTTTTAATACATGAGATCTGAGTTATCTTAGTATTGTTTGGAGTTCTATAAGATTCCAAACATCTCATATATAAGTAATAACTGATCTGTATAGATTTAAGCATTTTTTATTCCAATATAATCTGCTAAAGCTATTTTGAGAACCAGTGATTGAATTTTAATAATTTTAAATTTGTTAGATTTGGCTCATTAAGACAAATATTTTGATATCTAGTATATCATTTCTATATATGTAATATTGATTAAGATATTTTATTTTAAAATTTTTATTATACAGGATCTAAGTTATTTTAGTATAAAGCTTTTTATAAGCTATTTAAACTATAAAACTAAGCTTTGTCTAAAATGGCAAATCTTTGCAAGTCTTTATTAAACTTGATAGCCAAAATTATAATTAATTAATTAATTAATAGAGCTTGGTAAAGCTTGCAAACTTGGGTTTTTTTAAGTAAAGCTTAACTTAGCTTAAATAACTTATGAAGGGCTTTATGCCTTTATCTTAGTATTATTTAGGATCCTCACAGAACTTCACTTACTTCTAATAAAAGTCTTTATAGAAATTTCAACTTTTATATGTAATTTTACCTTACTTTTTCTTGAAATTCTATTGATTAATTGATCTAAAAAAGAAAAAAAATTAAAATAATGCAGTATAACATTTCTATTTTTATATATAATACATTTATATATAGTAGAATCTTCAAAGTATTTAATATATAAATTTTATCTTAAGTTTACTAACACCTCTATTAGAAGTAAACGGGATCCTATTCTCACCTATTTCTAGGAATTTTAGTTTATTATATAATTTTTATCTTTATATGAATGTGTATATAAACTGCAAAAAAAGTAATGCATCTTATACATCCTGAAATTAAAATTACATAACTGATAACATATGAATTGTAATTTTACCATTATAATTTTATGGTATTAAGATAATAGTATTAATAAAAAATCTTTATTATTATGTATTTTAACCTATTTTGATGTATTTTTATATGTTTAATATATTTATATATGTTAAATTAATAAAAAATTTCACATATTATACTAAAAATAAAGCCAATTTGCTTAAAAATACATGATGATTTAATGAAATTTAACCTAATTTGTAAAAACTTATTAATATGACTTCAAGTTGAATATGGGTTAATTTGCAAAAATTAAAATTATGACTTTAAGTTAAATTTGGCCAAATTTGCAAAAACTTATTTATGGATTATATTAGTAATATCTGGAATCTTATATATATTTACAAAATCATTTTAAAAGTCAAAAGAAAATCCAGGTTTCTATAAAAAATTTAAAATTTACTAGTAAATTTACCAGCAATTCTATTGGTTAATTGATTTAAAAAGGAAATAAATTATAATAACGTAGGATCATATGGTTCACTTGATAATCAGAATGTCAATTATCAAGTGAGCCAAATCTGCCTATATAGGATGAATGCTGGAAAAAGAGACCAAATAAACAATGAAATCCATAGTCTAATTAGTCCTTTTCTCAGCACTCATCCAATATGTCTTTAAAAGTTTTTACATATAAATTTTACCTTATGAAGTAAGTGGACTTCTGCCAAGAATTCATTTTCTTGAAAGGAATTAATGGAGTAATAGTAGTAAAATTGCATTTTTAGTAATAATATTAATCAAATTGTAAAAAACACATTTTATTATATGTTATTTATGAGTTAAATGAGACCTGATACTAGTATAATCACCTAACTACTAGCTATTAATTATAAAGCCTGCAGGATGAAACTAGCAGGCTAAAATTAACAAATCTTTCAATATTTGATAATTATATACCAGTATTTGGAATTACTTGGAATCATAATTTTAGCTGAAATTATACAATATGACTAAAATTAATATAACTGAATTCATCTTAAAACCCTTCATACCTTTTTAGTTTTTACAAAAGATGTAGTTAATAAATAAAAAATAGGGACGTCTAAATCACGTGATTACAATCGTAATGCTGGCCAAAAGTAATCCTGCTTTAGACATCCTCTTAAAATTTTAAATTATTCGAGTAGAAATCTAAAAAACTTTATTTATAAGTTCTAATTTACAAAACCAAGAAGAAAATTTACAAAGTTTCTATTTAAAAAAGAATTAATATTTACTAATAAGGATAATTTACTAACAAAAAAAGAATAATTTAATACATCTTTTAAGGACATTTTAATTAATTTTGAATATTTTTTCCATCTAAATGTTCTTGTCTGATTGCCTTCCATTCATTAACTCTTTGGATAAAAGGTTCAATAAATCTTTTATCATTTATAACCGAAATGTCAATTAAATGATGATAAGTATTTAACAACTGTAATACAATATTGTTTAAAAGAAAAAATGATAATTAGTAGATACATATTGTTACCCATTTTATAAAAACTATAAATATCTTACCTGATTTCTTAATTGTTCTTGGTATTTAACTTCGCTGAATCCGGTACCAGTTAAATTATCAACATTTTCCAATGAAGTAACAATAACTTGTAATATTTTACATAACATAACAGTATCACCATATTTAGCTCTAGTTGTTGGTGTCGATAATGCTAAACATGCATTGATACGAACTTTAAAATTCTTTGATGTTTGCACTACTCTTATTAATGCTTCATATAACTGTACCGACCAACTGTTTGATTTTGATCCTATAGGAAAATTTGGATTACGTAACATATTTGCTGCTGCATAGCATGCATTCCATCGAACCTTTTTATATATATATATATAAAAAAAAAGATTTTAACAAGACAACATTTTTAAATTTAGTTAGTTTTAACATACCTTTAAGGTTCCAGATGCAAAATTCTTAATTAAAGATAAAACTACGTCTTTTATCAATGATCTTTCCTCTCTTTCTAAGAAATTTGTTGGGCTCACATGAATTATACTACCTAATGCTCTAACTCCATTAGGTCTTACTTTCTCATTATCATTTGATGCTGCTAATGCCGCCTTTACTATTCTAGTCCACATAACCCTGATCAAGAATTCAGTATTTGTATTTGACATTCCTTGATTATTGGCAGGGTTACTAACATAATATTACAAGTCATTGTAGATAAGTACTACTATAAAATATTTTATCATACTTTAAAGCTACGTACCTTAATAATACCATTGTATCACATAAATTTCCTAATGCCCAACTACTTCTGACTCTAACCAAAATGTTTTGATCTGTCATTTGGTGAATAACCGAAATTGCCATATCAGAAGCAAATGTGTCCTATTATATATAAATGTATAATATGAAGATATTTTTTCCTAAAGAATTCATAAATAAATTAAGTAATATACCTGTTGTAAAATAGGAAATAATATATAAACACCAAGACCTCTGCATGCTGCTGCTCTAACGTTTGGACTTTCAAATTTAGAAAATCCCAACAATGTTTTAGTACAAAAATTCCTTTTTTCTACCTATATAAAATTATAAATATCAGAAAAGGTTATACCATTATTCAATGATAATAAAAAGTATACTTACGGATAATGCAGAAAATACGTTGGATGGAATATGTGACATAAAATCACATGCTAAAGCTCTAACAGCATGACAATCATCAACTGAAGAACCTTGAATATGTTGAGTGATTACAGAATCCCACCACAGAAATACTTCCGGAATAATTTCTTTCTGAACCTCTTGAACCTAAATAGAATGATAAGTAAAAACGTCGATAGTTCCTAAGATTGATTAAAATAAAATATTTACCATAATTCTCTCATCATCTACTCCAGTATTTCGATTACCTCCACCAAATGCTGCTTGTTCTTTGGCATATTCTACCAAAAATGTCATTGCAGCCGTTCTAATTTTTTCATCTTCACTTGCAAGATCAGCGATAATCAGAGGATTTATATGTTCCCATTTCAGACTAACGAAAATAAATGAATAAATAAATATCTTATTGAAATAATTTTTTAAATAAAATTATTAACTACCTGACTATGCTAAAATGAGTTCTTGCACAAGCGCATAAAATTCCCCACGATTCAATTCTCACAACAGGTGATAGTTCCTTACTTCCAATTACCAACACCAAATATGAAAGAAGATTCATTTCTTCATGATTTTGGAAAAATGGTAATCTTGTAAAATCGGCCGATGTTCTATTAATAACTTTATCTAATAACAATTTATCTACTTCCATGATACATGCTTTGCAATCCATAATTGTTGATATCAAAGCCATAGTAGCAAGTCTAACGGTATTATCTGAAATTTTCTATAAATTAATTTTACAGTTTAAATAAGTTGCGTTTGTAATTCGTCACTTACCACTATGTACCAAGAAATTTGCAGTTGTGTGATAAATGCGAGATAGATAGTTTGAAGATAACCTATCATACGCTGCATTATTCACTAAAACGTTGCAACACTTATATTGAAAAATAAAATTAATAATAGAAAAATGAATTAATAACACTATTTCTATATTACATACTTTTAATAATTGAGCTAAAACAGTATTATGATCCTCTCTTAAAATAACTTGGCATAGTCCAGCATGAAGTTCTCGTACAATTGTTCCCAATTTTGCAGATAATGAAGTGAAAGAAGTTTTAACCTCTCTAAAATAATGAAAAAAATTAATTCGTATCCAATGAAAATAAATTATTCCAACATAAACCAATACTCAACCGATCATCTGCAGCGGCTAAATACTGCTTTGAGCCTTCAATCATTGTACTGATTACGGAACAAGCAAGTATACGAACTGTATGTATAGGTTCACATGCAATTATAGTAAATAATGACGGAGAAGAAGTCTCAGTAGGTTCTGTATAGGGAAAAAAATGACTCCAATATTGATATAACATCTTTGGTGAAGACTACGAAAAAGGAATATATATATATTAACAAGACAAATAATTTGTCGTCAAGAGATAAGATTAAAATCTTACCCTCGCAATGCTCTGCAAGCATCCCAAAGCATTTGCTCGAATTCGAGAATCTTCATTTCTAAAAAAAAAAAAAAAATATCTTGTGAAATAATCCCTACAATTTCTATTAAGCCGATTATTTTTTTACCTTTTGCGAATGGACTGCGAATGTTCTCCATCAGATATTTCTGAATCGGAGCTTAACCATGAACGTCCAATAGATCTCATTCGACTGTGCTTTCTTGAGTGTTTCTGATTTAACGGTCCAGAGTTACGTACACTTTTACCTGCTTCTATTCGAGACTGGTCTATATTAATAAAAAAAAAAATTAATAAATTAATGGTTTAGTCTTTCTTTAATATTTGTTATCAGTAAAATATATATATAATTTATTTTGATTTTAATATTATTACCTATGGATACCTGAAGTTTTTTAATATCATCAATATTATAAAAAACATATTTCCTAATTATTTCTATTGTTGAGCCAAAAGGTTCAGTCAAGACATTTTTATCTTCTATTACAACAAATTGTAAAGCTCTGAATGTGCTACTTATAATCTGAAAAAAATATTTAGGTTAAAATCAAAAATGTCTACTATATGTATAAAAAATATTATTTAAAGTCAATGTTTATAAATACTTTGAGATAAGCTGCTTCATCATCAGAAGGATTTGATGAGTTTAGATTTGCCATGAGTAATTCATAAACATCCTTATATTTTCCTTGAAACTTATTTCCTGTACGATAGCATAAATTGCCTAAACAATTTATTGCCATTCGTCTAGTTTCTAAGTTTCTATTAACTTCTCTGGCAAGTGGTAAAAGAATATTTAAAAGTTGTTTATGTAGCTATAATGTCAATTATGTTAGTTAGAGTGAGATGAAATAATAGTAATAATAAAATTAAAAAATATGAGTTACCTTTTGACAATTCTGTCCATTTTCATATAAAACTTGACTTATTGCTCTCAATATATCAACCGCATAAACTGTTTGGGCAGTATTATTAAAAGAATGGATCAAAAATAAAAGTACAATTTCCAAGGGTGGTTGTTCTGAAGTTGTACTATTAAGTTGAACCTATTTAAAATAAATTAAGAAATAAATAACAAAGATAAATGAAAAAAAAAAACAATTTATTATAAATATATTTCTTACCAAATGTTTATTACAGAAATTAAAAATAATTCTACTGAATCTTGTAGCTAAAATTTCTTCAGAGGGATTAACTGTACGACAACCAGCAATTAAAAGTTCTAATAAGTCTGCAGTAAAAGTATTATTTGTATTAAAATTTGTTGATAGTAATATTTCTAAAATTTGGTCTAAACTTGGCGGTGGTGCTTTCGAATCTGATGGATAATTTGCTCTTAAAACTTTTTTTGCTATATCATTAAATGAATTTGATGCATTAGATATATTATTAATGTTATTAGCAGCAGAGACACCGTTAACGACTGTCGAAGTTGTCATATTTACTGTTTGTTTTAGGAGAATTTTTAACTTTTGTGAATTTTTCAGAGAAAAAATTCGAGAAAATCTATATTTTTTTGAATGTAAATTAATACTCAAATAGGCAAGAAAATTAGTGTAACGGCAATAACAATTCAAATAACATATTTCATTCTCTTGAAATCTAAAATGCTAAATGAAAATCCTTTTTTTTTTTAATCTATTCTTTTTTATCGAATAATGAAAGATAACGTCATCACAGTATCACCAAAGAGAGCAAAACTATTTAGCCGACAAAATTTGACCGGAATTACACCTTCTGTTTCTCAAGCTCCAGCAATTCAAAATTCAATCTATTCATTCAACTTTCTATTCCTGTCAATTACCAAATTATTTTTATCATATAAATATCAATGAGCTTCTCATGTGAAATTTTAATTTTTACATTAAGAGAAACGAGACTTCAATTTACGTGTTATTTATTTTTATAATATCACTTCGTAAAGCGAAATATCACTTTTGGTATGAATATCACTTTTTTAGTATCCGATTTTGTCAATGACAATCCGATATAAAAAAGGTTGCAATTGCTGGAATTTATAAACAATTTCTTCCTTATTTTTAAAACATAAAAGATAAAATAAATAAATAAATAAAAGATGACTTCAAAAATTAATTCAAGATTATTTCAAGAATTGACAGATGATTTAATAAATTTACTTGAAAATGATGATGAACATGATGTTATTATTGAAGCAGGTGAGGGAGAAAATACACAAAAATTTAAAGCTCATTATTATATTTTAAGAATGAGATCACCGTATTTTCGTCAAGCATTATCAAGTAGATGGGCAAATAAAGAAAATGGAAAATATATTTTTAAGAAACCTAATATCACTCCAGAAACATTCGATACCATTCTAAGGTAAATTAAAAATGATTTTTTTTTCGTCATTAAATGCAACTTTTTTTTTAAAAAAAAAATGGCACCTTAAATATAAACTAAATTATAGGTATATTTATGCATCAACAATTGATGTAGAAAAACTTAATGAAGTTCAAATTGTAAATGCTTTAGGAGCAGCAGATGAATTATGTCTTACCGTTTTAGTTGAGGTATTACAAGGAGAATTACTAGAAAGAAAATATTTATGGATGGGTAAACAATCTGTATTAATTTATAATGCAGGACAAAAATATCCAACATGTACAACACTTGCTGAAACAATGGAAGAAGCACTTTATCAGGAACCAGAATTATTATTAAAATCTGAAGATTTTACAGCATTAGAAGAAGATACTGTTATATGGCTTTTACAAAGAGATGATCTTGGCATGGGCGAGTTAGAACTTTGGAAACGTATTGTACAATGGGGCATAGGACAACTAAAAACCACCATAATGATACCTGACGTTGCAAGATGGCCTGATGAAGATTGTGTTGGATTAGAAGTAGTTTTACGTTCATTAATTCCTTATATTAGATGGAGTAATATGTCTCCTGTTGATTTTGAAAGACAAGTTCATGCTTATAAAAGGATTTTACCTCAAAAAATGTATACTCCTAATACTAAGCCAATGTATGTAATAACAAAAGAATATACTCATTATCATGCAAGAATTCAATCAGTTCTTATTAAGCCTTCTCATGCAGCCAAAATTGCAAGTTGGATTGATAGATTAGATTCAAATGATCAAAATTCATTTTACACGCCTTCAAATATACCATATTATTTCAAACTTGTTGTACGCGGAAGTCGTGATCAAGAATTTCGTCAAACTACTTTAACAAGTAATCAAGCTATTGTATTAATCAAACCTGCTAACTCAGATGAAATACTTGGTGGTTATAATCCTTTAACTTGGAGTAAAAAATCCATTTCTTCAAATAAAGATCAACAAGATAATTCTCCTCTCAAAGATAGTTTTATTTTTAGTTTAAAAAAGGATCCTGGTGAAGAAGATATTTTAAGTAGGGTAATTGATCCAAAAGATTCTATTTATTGTAATGTTTATTGTTCTCCTGTATTTGGCAAAGGTGATTTATTTCCTAAAGGTCATTTTGAAATTGGTCAGCCTTGTGGATGCAAACAAACTAGTTATGAAAAACCATTGCGTACAAGTACTGAACAATTTTCTATTGAAGAATTTGAAGTTTTTCAGGTTATTAAAAAACAGGAGAGACATAACGTTTGATTTAGTTATGCGAACTTATTAATTTAAATTGTAAATTAGATTTCATCAAAATTTCAGAATTTTTGATAAAATTTTTGAGAATAAACTCATTATTTTTAATACTAAAAAAAAAATGGAAAAAGATATTTTACAATTCGAATATTTATTAATTTTTGAAGTTTTAAAGAGAAATCGAATATTTCTCGATTAAAAAACTTTCTTTTATATAGTAAAAGGAAATAAAAAAAAATTTGCCTAGATTTCAACAACTCCATTTACCCAATTATTTTCCAATTCTTTTCTAACAATTTTAAAAATTTCGACAAATCTATCTTCTAATCTTTTAGCCAGCATTCCTAATTCATTCCAATCGCCAAAAGTATTATCAAATGATGTCTCATTTTTCTTTTCATGCATATTCATACCTTCTTGGTTAACTTTAGAATTAATATCATTTGGGTTTTCATCAAGCATTTTAGTTAATATATCATAATCTTCTTTTATAAGATTTAATTGATTGGTTAAATCAACTGATATTATCGGGTTTTCTTAATAGTTTCAAGAATCATTGTGTAAGTTTGATATTTTAAATAAAAAATGAATTAAATTGGAATTTACGAAAAACTTACCGGGATGGTCATTAGTTATCCCAGGGACTAATTCAACCGAGTCAACGGAATCATCCTTTTGAACTTCAATACAAAAATCTTGTAATCTTGATAACAACGCTTCTTCAACAAGTAACAATACCTCGGGTGTACGGCATGTAATTTTTATTTCGACGGGAATCGAATTAATCGGAATTTTATTCTCGCATTCTATCGGATTTACTATATAAGAGAATTTAGGTAAAATAATTTCAAGATTTTCATAAAAAAAATTTTCTCTCAGCTTACATTTTTTCAAATTCAATATTACAGGTTCTAGGCTTATTGATGTTGTAAATATTGCATAATCAACAGATTTAATTATCTTTTTTAACTCATCTCTAAGTTGGAATATAAAATGTAAGTCGATTATTAACTGATGATATCTCAAAAATATATTGAAAAGCGATAAAATATAATTTACGTTTCAACGTTTTCTCCTAATAACATTGCTAAACATCGTTTCCAAGCTTCATCATCATTAATTAAAATATGATTATTTCCTTCTAAATCGATTGTTTCTACAATATCATTTGATCTCAATAAAAATTTTATAAATGATGAATTGATGTTTAATGAGGAAATAAAATCCGAATAAGGTTTAGTTTTCTATGTATACATATATATATAAATGAGAAAAAAATTAAAAGACGATCAGAATTACAACAACAGCAGCAACAACAAAAAAAGTCTTTTACCTCAGATCCTTTATTTAATTTATTTATTAAATTTTCAATAGATCTCCTAAAATCATTTTTTGTAGCAAAAAAATCACTATCAAACGGTGTGATAAAATCAGGCAATGAAGGATATACTGTAAAATAACGTTCTTCTTGTAATCTTTGTAACACGTGTTGAGAACATGGTTTTATAAAATCCAATATGTCATATTGCAAATTCATCAAGGGAAAATATGTCGCTTGCGCTAATTTTTTTTTTAAAAAAAATTATTAGAAAAGTTGTTATTTATTCAAATTCTATGATTTTTTATACTATATTTACGTTTATATTGAGAGTCGTTTGTATGATCTATTGGTGATGGAGGTGAAAAACACAATGCAAGTTTAATGAAAATTGGAAATTGTAAAAAACGTAAATTTATTTCAATATCTCGTTCCCTACAAAAAAAACAAATTAAAATTCTAATAAATATCGTAATAAAAATGAAAAGAATATTTGTTTTTACCACGTAGTAGTCATATCCAATAATGACACAGAATAACATAAATTTTCTCGTTTAGTTTTTTCATTATTTGAAGAATGAAGAGATCTATTATTTGTCATAGTAACAAGTACTATAAAGAAATTTAAAATTAAGGACGTTCATATTAATACTTAGACTTAAAATACGTTCTTATTTATTTAAAGGATACATGACCACCATTTTGACCAATCAATTCCAATCCTACTTGTTAAGCGAATTCTTAAAAATATCCTTTGCGTAATGCTTCCATTCATAGAACATGGCAGAGTTATCGGAAAACATTCAACATTTAATGGAGAATTATTTTTATCCAATTGTCCGGCTTCGCGTTTTTTATAAACACGTTGTAATTCTTGAACGACTTCATTACGAGCGATAATCGCAGGATTTAATTCCTGATATGAATGAAGCAAATTACAAACTAAAATATCAAACAATTACGTTTTCTTCCGAATTCGTACCTCATTAATTTTGTCCAATATTGCTTGTTTAGATGTCAATTCTTTGATAATAATCGTTTGTTTTTGAATTTCATTCTTCAGTTGTTCAACACTCATCATATGTTTTGGAGTTTGATCGCTAAAATAAAAAAAAAATATGTATGTATAGAATTAAATATCTTCTAATTTTTCAATTTTACAAAAATTGCTTTTGTATAGACCTTGTAAACGAAAATTGAGAACGAATTAATCTTCCATTGACTGTCAAAGCATAAAATATTCCATCAGATAAATTTTGTTCTGAAGTAATATAATGGCACAACCTAATGGTTCCTTTTGGAAAAATTACGGGAATTGTATGTAAAGAAACAAGCTTTCCTATAATAAAATAATTTTCGATTTTTTAATAAATAAATTATTCATGTGCGTAATAATTCATCCTTTGTATAAAGTTCTTATACCATCTGAAAACATATTTCTATCAAAATTTATGACAATTATTCGACCTTCTCCAGCTGTTACAACCAACCGATTCTACAAATAACGAAATAATTAGATCTTAGTTCTAATTAATTTTTAATTTCTTTTGAAGTAACACCTTATAGACAAAGGACGAATGAACTGGATTTGGGACATAGTATTCTTTATAACACAAAGTCAGAGATGAATTACTATCATATCTAGCACTTGATAATGATATCGTTCCTTTTGCACTTTAAGATAAAGGAGAAATTAGTTAAGATTTTATTATTATTTTGAATAGTTGTATACATACCCAACTAAAAGCAGAGCATTGTGAATATTACTAAAATTAGGTTTAGGTCGAAGCAAAGTAGATTCAAATTTGGTTCTTTCAGGTTCTTCATGTTTTAAATATAATGTATAAATGGCTTGAATAGGTTGCTATAAATTTTAATAAAAAAAATTTTTTGTGAACAATATGAATGAAGATGATGCAATTTTTTTTCTTTTTTACCTACTTACTTTTAGCGAAGTGACTGTGTCTGATTCAACCTCACCTTTACAGAAATAATGAAATGATACGATGCCACTTGAATGTCCAGTTATTAAGAGATCTGTTTCATAACTAAATATTTTTTTTGAATAAATGAAAAGTTAAAATTTAAAATATACTTGAAAATACAAAAATAAATCAATCAAAATTACTGTATGGATCTAAATATAGCCTCAGCCAATTCTCTTGAAATAAGTGTAATATTTGATGACTTTTTGACTGATTCTTTTGTTGAATCATGAATACGAAGTGATTCCATAAATTCTGTTAAGGATAATTAATAAGAAACATATATTCAAAGAACAAATATATTATAAAGGATATCATTCAAAAAACATGTAGCATTTTTTGTATCTTCAATATCATTGAATGGAACAAATAAACTATTTTCTGATATTATTCTATCAATTAATGATAGAAATCCAATTTCTCCATCTTTTGTTCTAAGTAAAATTCCATCATCATTGAATAAATTACAAGGGAATAATGAACAAAGTCCTTCTTTTGAGAAAATTAGATATTCACTTCCGACAGTAAATACAGGAGGCGGGACAAACAAACAATAACCATTCTGATTTGGCTGATAAATATTTTGTGAAGAAAATTTTGATGATGTAGATTGTGAAGATGAAAAATAATTATTGCCAACTTCATTAATTTTCCTGGTTTGTTTAAATTGTGTTGGCATCGCTTCTTTGTTATTTTGATGAGAATCAAAATCCCTGATACAAAAGTTTTTTTAAAATTTTTTCTTTTATTTAAAAAGATTACAAAATGTTATGCTAAACGAACCTCTTATTTCTTTGAACATTAGATTGAATTCTCCATATGGACCCATCTTTTGTTAAAACCAAAAAGGATATGTTAACGCTTGATTTTGCAGAAGAATTATACAAAAAATCTTGACATATATCAATTGGATCAAAAGGGAATTTCCAAATTTCTTTGAGAGTCTCTTTATGAAATACATGAATTTTAAATGGAATTATTTTAACAACTATCCAATCTTGATTTATTCCTATATGTTTTATTATAACATTGATTAAAGGTCTAGGTAAATTGTAAATATTAAAAATTTTCGTATCCATTAAAAAAGATTACAGTAAGGTTTGGAAAAGAAATCGTCTTTATATAAAAATTTTTAAGAGACGATGCTGGTTAAGTACCTAAAGAGGAAATTTAAAAGGTGCTAATGTACTAAAAAGTAAAACTTTCATAATGTAAAATCATACACCCAGTCGATCTTGATAAGTCAGGGGATTGTTCAGTAATTCTATCAAGAAACATACCGCAAACTGCAAATGATATTGTTGGTAAAGTACTAACAGTACTAACGCAAAAAATAATTGAATATACAGTCAGATCTCGATATAACGAACTCACGGTTCGGGAGTAAAAGTTCGGTATAGTAGTCGAGTTCGGTGAAGATGATTTTTTTATATTAGGGAAAGTTCCGTATATCAAGGAAATCACGTGATAATAACCCAAATTTTGGCCAGAATTAAGATGTT
>JADRCO010000715.1:0-27772 GCA_021464525.1 Rhizophagus sp. LPA8_4_AMF
GAATTCTATAGTAAAATCATATGTGTAACATTGAGAAAACACGTGTTCTAAATTTAGAACTTTCCCTATGCTAAAAAAGTAAAAATCTTATTATAAGCCGGTATACCAAATCTTATCGTACACCCCGGTTTACGATAAGGATCTACACCCCACCTGATGCTCCAAAAACACTGGGACAGAGATTTTTTTAGTGGTCCAAACCTTATTTGTCACCTATTATTTAAGACAAGGTAACATTTTTTTTTTAGTTGTCACCTGCTTCGCCAATCTCCACGTTTGTTTGCATTTAATATCCAAACTGATATACATTATAATAAGAAACTTTTGTACTTACCATATGTCGTCATTCTTCAGTTTCTTCTACTCCAAGCCAAAAGCCGAAGAGGTTATGGCCACAACGAGTCTAACTAACGAAGGTGAAACACTCGTGGGTTTGCATTGAGCATCTTAATTTTCTTCTAAGCTTGTTTTTGCTTTGAAAATTAGAACCCACTACATCAGCTAAATCAATTACAGAAGATTCCCAATCAGAACCTCAATCTCCCGTGAATTTACTTTCTCCTCCACGTCAAGCACTGCCACAAACGTCGCCATCTAGTTCGCCCTCCTCTCAACCCGGTTCACAGCCTCAAACACCAAAGGAGCATGAATTTTCTAAAAATTCGACAGCTTCGGAAGAACGTAAGTTGCTTTAAATTCATTTAATATTTTATTTATTCTGATCTAAGTACACTCTTATCTTGTTAGAACCTTCAGATTCTTATTCTGACGATGAAATATTATCATATATTTCTGAAAATAACGAACTAAAGTATGTATTTGCGCGTTTGGCCGTGTCACACTTTTTTCACGTTTTATTAAATGTAGAATAATATTTGGTTTCAAAAGCGTTTCCTGGTCAAAAGTTATGAGTATTATCAGAGAAAGGCTCGAAAAGGTAAATTATTCGTGTGCGGTTAGATTAATTTCTAATTCGATTTTTAATATTGATCATTCTATTCTGCAGACATGTCATGATTCAGATATTCAAATTGCGATGAATGGGGAAGGTTTGGACAAAAATGAGAAACATAAAACGGATGTTGAAAATTATAAGCAAACCATTAATCAATTATTGGAAAATTTTGAAAGGTACTTGTATAATTAATTTTATCCACTTTTCTCGGTATATATATAAGAAAATTTTTTTTTTAATATTCTACCTGAATAACAGACCACCATTTACAATTCAAAGACTTTCTGAGCTAATACTGAGGCCTTTTCAACATCATAAAACTTTAATTAAATGGCTTCGTGCTGTAGAAAAGGTAATCAAGTAGAACAATTACTAAGCAAGTTCTATGTCGTTCCTTAATTTTCTTTTATTTAATAAATTATTCCCAATTTTTCATTTATTCTTCTGTTAATTCTGACAATATATTTGGGAAATTTTTTATAGGTTTTAACGGTGCAATCATCTCTTGATGCGTTCCCATCTTTATCTAATACAACTACACTCACAGATAAGTTAGAATTAATGGAAGTTACTACATCTCCAAAATTGGTTCCTATTAGTTTCGCTTATAATGCAGAGGAAATAGAAAAGGAAAATGCCAATTCTCCCAAATTGGTTCCTATTAAATTTACTTATAACGCAGAATTGGAGGTAACAGACAATGAAGAAGAAGATGATGATATGAATGAAGATTATTATTATGAAAAACAAGAAATTGATATACCAGAAGACGATCTAGCTAAAATGGATGAAGAAAAAATACAGGATATTGATGATGAAGAAAAGTATGATATGTTTGAAGAACAGTGCGAAGATAACATTGAAAAAGTCGCCAAAAAAAAAAGAGATTATGATGTTGAGGATGATATAATTGATGAAAATGAAAAGAGTTTAAAAAAGATGACCAAGAAAAAGAAAGAAGATAATATTGAAGATAAGATGATTGAGGAAGATGGTAAAAATATTTCTGAAGATGTAGAAAAAGATGATGATGTTGATAGTTTATTTGAGGAGAAAAATAAGATTATTGAAGTTAAAGAAAAAGAGAAAGAAATTGCCGGAGATAAAATGATGGTAGAAAAAAAAGAGGAAAATGGGGAAAATATTAAAGACGAAATAAATAAAAAGAATTTAGAAATAATTAATGAAAAAACGATCAAGGAAAAAAATGTTGATAATGTTGATAATAATGTTGAAAAAATTTTAGATGATAAAATTAAAAAAATAAGTGAAGAGAGTGGAGAAGATAATAATGAAAAAAGCAGAGATCAAGAACTGTTTAAAGGAAAAAATAAATATAAATTATCTGTAATGAACGAGGAAAAGTCAGAGGAAGAAAGTTGAAGGAAATAAGAAAAGAGATTCAATAGAAAAAGAAGTAGGGATTTGAAAAATATGTGTTTATATTATAATTTATAATAGAAAATATGCCAAATTACGAATATATTTATTTATCAGCTAAAATATTGTAAAAGATATTAATTTAATGTAATTAACAAAGCTAAAGTTATTTTTTTTTTTTTTTAGCAATAAATCACTTCTTTTAATCTAAAATATTTTTAAAATTATTTTTTTAAAATATTGTTCATGTAAAATGAAAAAATAAATATTACATAAATAAATAGAGAAAAAAAGTCCAATAATTTATAAAAAAGATAATATGATAATAAATATTTGATTGAAAAATTGGAAATGATCCTATGTGAATAGCTAATAAAAGAATTGATGAGTTCGCTATAATGATAGGTTCTTTTATCGATAAATAAGACAATTGGTAAAACACGTCTCAACTTTTGAGAACTTAAAAAAATTTACATTTCACTTTCTGTTACAATTCACTGTAATCTCGCCTTAAAGGCAAATCCGGTAAATCGCTCATGTCGTCAGAATAATTATTAGTACCAGGAAAAGCCTCATAAGTGCTACTTTCATCACCTATATAATTTCCTACATTACTTCCATTTGTTGAAATAGTCAATCCACTAATCGTTCTTGCGTCGTCGTCAGTTTGTGCAGTATCTGTATAATCGGAATATTCAGAATTGCTATACGAAGATGAATTAGCATAAGATTTTGGTTGTGCGCCAAAACTTTCACTGTCATCTTCAGCGTTCGTAGCTAGAGGGCTACTTATTCTGCCATTTTGATGATTTGAATAATCAACTCCACGAGAAACTAAACCAGGAGGAACAGACATACTTCGACGATGAGCGCCATAATCCTTTCCTATCCCTTTATAGTTTTCAAATACTTGTTCTAATAATATTTAGATAAAAGAGAATAATATATTTAACCCATTTTTTTTAAAATAAGAAAATAAATAGAAAAAATATTAATATTATGGTCGAACATTAAGTAATAATCAAATATTATAAAACACTCTCTGATTCTACCTAGTCCTAACGCATGCGAATGACGAGCACCCACAGAATTTAACGCTTGACTTACTCCGGCAGTCAAGGAAGTTGCAGAAACTCCTAATGACCTTAATATTCCATCATTTCTCAAAGAGCTGTAACCATTTAAAAGCGGAGTCGAGGAAAGAACTGTTGGTTCAGTTAATGTATGTCTACGGGGAATACCCGTAGCAACCGAACTTTGATTAAATGATGAATACTGTCTATTAAATTCACCAGAACCGCTAGATCCATTAAGTTCGTCAGGAAAGACAGGTAATACAGCACGCAACGGATCTACCATTCTACTACTCCTTACAGATCCACTCGATAAATTATTAGGAACTGGATGTGAATATCCTTCAGATTCGTTTCTGTTAGATGTTATAAAATAAACACCTACAAATGTTAATATACATCCAATAAAAAATCCAGTAAATTTCCAGAAATTCATATCTGCAAAGTCATTGTATAATACAGCACTGCCTATAATCGCAGAGATTGTAAAAAGAACAAATTGTATAGGAATGACCTCCTATATATACATAAGAGTTATAATTTAATAATAAAATCTTGAAAAAAATTTTTTAATATCAAATAATTTTACCGTTGAATCGAATTGTTTTAAAGCTTTGTTGAGAAATCTAATTTGAAGCACCGCTGTACCCATTAATACTATCAATATAAGATAAGTTATAGAGTAGGTAAACATTGTGACAAATTTCATTGTCAACATAGATGAAAGAGATTTTGTCGCTAATACAGTATATCCACCTAAATTGTCGGAACATATATATAAGTACATAAAAACAATAGATTTGACCTTTGAAGGCTTTCTTTGTAATAATTACCAAAAATTGCAACTAGAGATAAATCAACAAAACACGTTTTATGTCCAATTTTATCGGACAAATACATTAAAAAAATAGCCAATGTCACCGTAATTATAAAATAAATTATGAATTGTGTCTCTTTAATAGCGGTCCATATGGCTTCAGGCGTAAGCTGAAAAATTATAAATTGTTTGATCTAAACAAATTCTAAACAATTATAAGTCAGATTCACGCAACTGGTAAGTACCTTAACTTCGTCTGATTTTGAATTGACCACAACCACCACCGCTCCAATTATTGCAATAAATATTCCTTTTAAATCCTGCTTACGAAATCTTTCTTTTAACATGATAGGAGCCAAAATAACATTAGAGATCAAAGCAACTGTTCCTAAAGGAGCTACTACCGATGCTGGTGCGAATGCATAAGCCATAAAATTTCCCAATTCACCTAAATAAAGAAAAAGAACAATTACGTCCAAAATAATAACACGGAAAATGAACAACGCGTGTGTAAGTCATATAAATATTATTTACCAATGATCATTAAAAATATTCCAGTCCACCATGCTTTAGAACGAAGATAGTTTGTTTCGCTATATTGTTCTGGATCTAATAAAACTTCATATTCGTCATTATTAGTATGTAAACTACGCGACGAAAAATCTGAACTAAAAGAAGCCCCTGAATTAAAGTTATTTAATTGGAGCCTTTGTAGCTCATTATGGGCGCTTTTTTGAATATTCAAAGCTACAGATATCAAAATCTTATATAGACGATAAAGAATGTTAATAAAAAAATAATAACAATAATATGAATAAATAAGAGTAAGAAACTTACATTGCCAGCTACAGCGAAAATAACGCCGATGAAAGATTTGACCTCAGGTAAGTCTTTAAATGGAGGCCACATTGGGACAATTATCGTCGTTTCCTCCAGCATTATTGTTTTACCAAATTTTTACAGTGAGCATTGGGGCGCAAGGAATGGAAATATTTAAGAAGTTGTTCAACCTATTAGTGAGGTCCGCGCCGTGGATCTCGTACTTCTTGGTTCTAATATATGTATTGATCTGATAAAAAATGTAAATGACAATTTCAAATGTATAAATTTTTACTGCTCATGTTGTGTGGTGTTACAGTGAAGGCTCCTTTCTTGTACGATATATTGCCTTGTAACTTCCAAATTAAGAAAAAATATGCACTGTAAATTATATTACTTACATAAATAAATAAATAAAACAAAAAAATAAATTTATACCTTAGCTTTCCTCTACCGCTTGTTTTTCGGTTTTACTTTTTAACATAGAATGTCTTTCAAAAATTATTTTGTTATTATAATAATTTTGAACATAATTTGTTTTCAAGAATGTTTTTCTCGTCGTAGTTCCCACAGTCATGGTGGTCCAAGCATACCTGGGCTTTCAATTAACTCGATTCAAAATAGTAATGCTAACAATTTGCTTATATATTCTTTCTGTCACATTACAGTGAACTAAACTTTTGCTTTATGATAGAATACCATTGGAAATGTTTAGATTCGGGAACAAATCCAATGTATTTAAATGACTGTTCCAGTAGACCCAGTCAAGTTAAATTTTACATAAGCTTATTGCATCAAAATTATCCAGGATGCAAAAATCCATTTAAAATACACGGAGCTGGAGGAAACGTGTACGATTTATTTATTTAATAGTTAAATTGGGTCAGAATATTTATTACATTATTGATTATAATATTATATTTGCCAATACCAATTTAGTTTATCATGGAATAAGAAAGAAAACACCGTTTTCATGGATTCATCAATTAATGCTAATAACACACAATGGTGTTATGATGATTCAAATTATGAGGTAAATTTTATTCATTAGACAAAATTCAACATTAATCCAGTTGTTCATATTAAACGTCGAATATTTAGGATTCATTCACCATACATCCGTATGGTAGACCTCAAGATTGTCTATCAGCTCCTCTTAAAGAGGGAGATCCAGTTTGTGTAATAAATTGCTTTGCTGCTGAAGATGATGCTCAAATATTAGGAATATCTTGGGATTTACTCTACAAAACATTTGCTCCATAGATAATAATTCCTAAGCGAGATGACGAAAAAATACTAACTAGAAAAAAAAATATACATTGTAAAAGCACAATTTATAATAATTTAATAAATTTTTTAAGACAGGTTTCTTAAAAAATCATCCTTTGATAAATCAATTTTTATTATTTATTAAGAAGTAGCTGCTATTTGAGCAAGATGTTTTGAGAGAGGGCCATGATGTGATAAATATTTAACGTAAGCACCATCTGGTTGCAAGAGACCATTTTGCCTCTTTTCCATATATTCTTCTCGAGACAATTTTGTGAATCCCCATTTCTTGGACACAATGATTTTTTGTCGTCCAGGAAATTTGTACTGTATATAAATACAAACAAATTAATACCGACCATTTTTAGTCTTAACAATAATATAATTTCTTTTTATAAAAATTCTAAAATACCTTAGCACGTCTGAGAGCTTCAATAACGGTTGGCTTATTATTGTCTTTGGTGCGAACAGAGAAAATTATTTGCCCGATATCAACGCGAGCAACGGTTCCTGTGGGTTTACCAAAAGCCCCTCGCATACCAGTTTGCAATCTATAATTTAAATTAAAGAAGACGACATTAAACTAAAAAAAAGATCATAATTGTTTTTATCTGTAAAGAAAATAAATTACCTATCAGCACCAGCACATGATAACATTTTGTTGATGCGAATAACGTGGAAGGGATGAACACGAACTCTTAAATGGAAAGAGTCTTTACCGGCCAATTTTGTAATATATTTGTTAGCGCAAATACGTCCGGCTTCTAACGCTTCACTAGAAAGCTGTTGATGTTCATCAGAAAGCAGATGAATACATAGAGGAAATTCGTCCACGTTCGCCTTTTTTCGACCCAAATCAAAAATTCTAATTTTTGGATCTATTTTGTAAAAAAAAAAAAAAAAAAAAAAAAATTTTATTATATTTATATAATAATATAGATTATAATTGTTTATTCATACCGGGAACACCGCGGCAAAATCGACTCTTGGGATAAGGTTTATTTTTGCAGTATCTGTAACAGCGAGCTGGACGACGACCCATTGTTTTCCCTAATAAATATTTTAAAAGGAAAAATAAATTTTTTATAATACTGACTCAGTACCAAAGTTTCTAGGCAAAGAAAAATTTTTTTTATACCCATATTTATACTTTTTTTGGGAGAAATATGGAATTTCGGTAAGATTATAAATCACGTATTGATTACAAATGTAGATATCACGTGATAAATAAGCTTATACCCAGAAACTCTGTAACCTGCAACGTTATATTACATAATAGAATTATAAAAATAGATTAGATGTAAAATACTAAAGGTACCAGGTACCGTTCGAAAATTTGTCAGATGTGTAGATGAGAATCATTAAAAATGAGCACGGCCAATAATGCTCCAGATTCTCTATCGTCAAATACGAACCGAGATTCAAAACGGTTCTCCAGTTTAGGTGATTCTCGCCTAAATGACCTTTTACCATCTTTACACCTTGAAAGTATCGCGAATACGGTAACTGGTACAATGTCAACCACCGTGTCAACCACAGCATCTATGCTTTTTTCCCCTTTAACAACTCGTGCTGTAAAGGGAGATACTGCTTATATTCTATCTGAACTTGCTCCTCAGTTAATGGATCAACGTCGCATACAGCAACTTGTAAATAATAATGGAAACACCCGTCATACAAAAGAAGGTTCAAACAAACTTATTTCTTTAGAAGACATTTCAACAAGTACAACTACTCCAAAGCCCGATGATATTTTATTTAATTCAGAGATACCAGAATCTAAAGCTCCCTTATCGTTGTTTCAGGGATATAAAGCAACTTTTCAAGAGGTTGAGGCTCCAAATAATTCTAAAAAAAAATCAAAGTTTCATAAACGAAAAGTAAGAGGTCTTTTAACTGAAGCTTTTGGTTCTCAAGATGCAATGTCTGATATAGGTAATGAATTATTTCTAATAAAAGGAAAGCCAACTGTAATTAATTATTTTTTTTTACAAAGACTTATTAAAATCTGATCTTTTTAATAAGTCTTATATTTAATATTAATAAATAGCATCGGTAGATAGTGATTATAAACCACTTAATCAACTTATTGCGGATCGTGATAGAGTTGTAAGAGAGAATAACAAAATACAAATGCAAGAGGTATATTCTTATTAAAGGAATATTACGTATATTTCGAGTTATTTATAATTAACGTATATTTGATTTAGTCGCGAACAAAGGCCGAAATTAAAAAAATTGAATGTGAAATCGCAGAATTGACAGCTAGAAAACTAAACTTGGAAGTGAATTTAGCAAAATATAACGAAAGACAGATCGAACTATCGAGTCAACGTAAATTATATTTTAAAATATATTTTAGCAGTGATTCTTTGTTTCTTTTATAATATATTGACAATTTTAATTTAGTGGGAGATTTAGATGAAAAGATTGCCAATTTTAACCCCGAAAATAATAATAGTGAAAGACGAATGCGCACAAAAGGTTCATTACCTTCCTGATATTATGGAAAATTCTTGCTAAATTTAGATTTTTAATATATATTTGTTTATTATTATAATGTAGGAAAAGGTGCCGCAAAACATAATTATGAACATGGAACATGTATTAAGGTACATCACATGTAATTATTAAAATTTATAGAAGCATTTCTTACTTAAAACTTATATAGGTTTTAGAAGGTCATGATGATATTGTCACGTGCCTTGATTTCGATAAATATTGTGGAACACTTATCACGGCTTCTTTAGATAATACATTAAGAGCCTGGGACTTGAATAATTATCGTTGTTTGGCTATTTTAGACGGACATAAAGGTATTAATTAATCTTCTGTTAACCATATTAGTTAGATAAATGCATTATTAATTTTGTTGTGTATTCATATTTTTTATTCAATAGATGTAGTTAATTGTTTGCAAGTAAATGGATCCCGTTTAGTGACAGGGGCACGAGATAAAACAATTCGTCAATGGGATTTATCCAAGCTAATATATCATCCCGAATCTGTCACAAATTTATCAGAATTAAGCTTCGCTTCAGCTTCGGTATATGAAACAAATGGATTATCAAATATTGGTGATAATTGTTGGATAGCTTCATTGGAAGGACACAGTAAATCAATTACTTGTTTATATTTTGAAAATAACAGTCTTGTGAGTCTTAGTGAATCTTGTGGAATTTATATAGTTAGAAAGATTAGTTAAATACTTATTTATTTTATCAATTGCGAAAGGTATCTGGATCTTCAGATAAGACTATGAAGCATTGGGATATGGAAACAGGACAATGTATTTTGACTATGGACATTTTGTGGGCTATGTCCAGCTCTAAAGTTGAACGTAGGCAAGCAGGATTCTTATTTGATAGTTATATATTTGACGGAGGCGAATTTATTGGAGCTTTGCAGTTCCGAGATGTTGGTTTAGCAAGTGGAACTGAAGATGGTGCAATACGAATGTGGGATTGTACGTAATAACCTGTTTTTTTTTAAAAAAAAAATTATAAATATCATTTTAACTTTTAACCGTTTATGTTTTCTGTATAATAGTAAGGACAGGTCAAGCACATAGAACTCTATTGAGCCATACAGGTTAGAAAATATTATAGATTTGTTTGATTTTAAGCTAAACTTAAAAGCAATAAATTTGTTTATATGAATCAGGACCCATAACTAGTCTTCAGTTTGATGACCGTCATGTTGTAAGCGGAAGTGTTGACAGAAGCATAAGGGTATTCATGACTTGAAATTTTTGATACTTAATATTATTATTCAGATTATTAATTAATGTTGCTTTTATATTATTATTATTACTGTGATATCAAGATATGGGACCTAAGAACAGGATCCATAATTGATACTTTCTCTTATGATAATAGCATCACAAGTTTACAATTTGATACTAACAAAATAATTAGTTGTGCTGGTAGCAATGATATAAAGGTTAGCTATATACATATATATTTATTACTATTTGAAAAGGGATTAACTTGATAAATTTTTATTAGATTTATAATCGAACTAATTTTCAACATTCGAGTTTTGAAGGACATTCACAGCAGGTACAGTGTGTAAAATTTAAAGACTCGATTTTATCATCTGGAGGAAGAGATAAAGTGGTGAAATTATGGGCTTTATAATTTTTAATAATTACATCAAATTGAACTAAACGATCATTTGTAAAACCTTATCAATGATTTAATTAACAACGTAAAATTATTACATAAGAAAAGAACAAAGACTTTTATCGCGATTTATTTAAAAAAAAAAAGAGACATATTCAGACTAATTCAAAGACGATTCAGAGGGATTAAAGAAAGTATGCATTTTATATCTCATATCAGTATTATATCATGTTTTAGTTTTAGGATTTAATCACCTCATTTATTGATATTTCATGTTTGAACTGTCGGATGACTCATCATTAATATTTTGCTTTTGATTTTAAAATTTAATCACTCTTGTCCATAGAAAAAATAGATCATGTTTTTAGCAAAATTAGTTAAAAACCCGTTCTTGAGTTTTATACTGATATGAAATTAACTTTAAAGCTATACAATTAGATGTTATTCATCAGGATGAATTGTTAAATAAAGAAATCTGTTAAAGTTTCAACCCTAAAAGTAAATTATAATAAATAACGAGATTATTATAATTCAATTCAATTTGTAATCTATTATGAGATTGCATTTTTTTAATTTTTTACTATTCATTCCAAAGTTCGAATGATCTTCGATTTTCTGATAATTTCTTTTTTACGACTTCCGCATCTTTCCAACTACCGCAATTCACTGCCACCAAAACTCTCAGCGATTTCAAATCTCTATCCCAATTTATAAATTGTAATAACATTTGATCCGTTGCCCATTCACAATAAGATATATCCAAAACTAAAAGATTTATTAAACCTGAAAGAATACGTAAAGAATGCGGGCCATCCTCTCGATTAAAACATCCAGCAATTGATAAATGTGTTAATAATGGTAATGTCGCAACCAACAGGATGGATAAAGGAATACCGGAAATATTATGAGTAAACCCCAAATTTAATTTTCGAAGTTTTGGAAGTTTGGATATAAGTTTGTTCGTTTTTTTTGAATCGTCATCATCGTTTGTAATATCCATTGGCTTGCCAAAAATTCTAGAGCATATAATATCAGTTTCTTCATCTTGATCTGCAAGATCTTCCCAATTTTTAACTAAATTATCTACTAAATCTTTTTCTTCGACAATTTTCCAAAAAGATTTTTTGAAACTTTCTAAATTGATAGTACTGTTTGCAAGATCTAATTCTTCATATTCAGTATCCATATTAAATAATGGGAGTATTTCTTCGGTGAGAGGATTACAAATACTCAAAGACGAAAGAATACACTGCTTCAGGTGAGTTGGCATATTTGCAAAATATGGAAATGATATGTAAGATTTAATATTTATAGCTACTGTTTTTGAACAGATTTCCAAAAGTGTTAGAGTTTTACGCATTGGAAGGGTTGGACCTATGAAAGTAATCAGGTGTTAATTTTAATATCAAACCGAAAATTATTAAGATACATATTTAAAATGTGTACAATAATAGTCCTGGCAAATTGCCTCACCATCCCAGGCCCTCCTTTTTTCCTTTCGATCCTTAATAAGTAACTCTGTTGTTTCGTTATTACCTTGCCAAGCTTTTTGCCAGCTTTTGGGTGGTGCTGGACCAGATACTCGCTGTCTCATAGCCTCTCGTTCTCCTCTTTCTTGTTGTTCTCTTTCAGCATGCTCTCTCATTAAATAATTAAACGCTGGTTGTGGTAAGGTGGATGAAATATTCGCTGAAGCAGTTCCATTATTGAACCGAGCTTCCTTACGTAACTTATCCAGTAATATGGATACTTGGTTCGTTGATTCATGGTTTTTTTTATCTGCTGGTATGTGGTTATTTCTGAAAGCTGGTGTTGTAATAGATTTTCGAAGTTTTTGTTTAAATTTTTGTCGAGAACTCTTAACCATATCGGATAAATTTATAAATTTTCAAAATAGCTCCTTAGTATAGTTTTTTATCTTACATAATCAGTTTTTTGAAAATCTAAA
Source organism: Rhizophagus sp. LPA8_4_AMF (assembly GCA_021464525.1). Taxonomy (NCBI): domain Eukaryota; kingdom Fungi; phylum Glomeromycota; class Glomeromycetes; order Glomerales; family Glomeraceae; genus Rhizophagus; species Rhizophagus sp. LPA8_4_AMF. The sequence continues at coordinate 12,386 of JADRCO010000715.1, forward strand.
AAAAGCGCGTAATAAACATAATAAACGAAACTTTGTTATTTTTATTTTGCAAAAATGATATTCCAACATGAAGAATTTGCTTCTCATATGTCATTTCGATTAATGAACCAACATGGTGTTAATGATCCTATAAAGTTAATATCAATGTGCCCAACAATGGATTTACTCGCAGTTTGTACTGAAACAGATTCTGTTTGGGTAGCTAGGTGGTTTAACTCCCTAGAAAAAATTTGGACTTTGCCAGCTGAAAAACATGGCGAAGACAGAGTGGCGGTATTAACGTGGAGACCCGACGGTAATAGTTCAGAATACTTGCATAGTTTTGAGTTCAGTGTCAAATATATAAATTATGAATTGGTACATTATCAGGCAAAGTAATTGCTTTGGGTTATTCAAGCGGTGCCATTAGACTTTACAACGTTGATAAATTGGAAATGATACATGAGTTATTTCCACAATCTACTGATCCAAAACTAAAAACTAATTCAATATCATCATCCGCAATAAATTTTCTGATTTGGGTTCAGGAGAATGAAAGTGATAATGAAAATGTGAACGAACAACAGGTTTCTATTAAACACAAACGAATAATTATTTAAATTCTTAGCTTTAGACTTGTTATTAATTATTCTGGCTTATCAGATTAATTATCTTAGCACACATCCTGTACAAAGACACTTACCTAAACTTAACACAATTCCACGTGCAAAGCCAATAAGGTGGGTATGTTTGCTCATACTTTTGATATAATCCGTAGCTTCATATTCGATCTCTTTAAAACATCTAGTAATCTTTTGGGAAACATAAACGAATCATACGAAGATGAACTTGAAGATGAACCTTCCAATCTTATTGATTTATTAATAGCGGGGGACGCATCTGGGAATTTGCATCTGAGGTTTCCTTTCAATTTATAATTTGTACTATGAAAAAATTTTATAATGAATACAAAAAAATGAAAATTTTATTTATTACATTAGCGTTTACGGCATATATCAGTTACTACCTCTCTCAATATCTAATCATATAAAGTCACAGGCTTGTGTTTTTCTTCTTTTCTTACAGTCATGCATAATAGATAAGATAAATTAAATTGATATTCTCAATTTAGAGTGCAAAAATTATAAAAGCTTCAATTACACCTGATCTCTCTTACATCATATTGTTTGTTCGCGCAAGTTATACCTCTTCAGCCGTTAAATCCAAAACTTCGAGTAACGATAAATTAGTTGAAGTCATTCTTAACACAGGCTTGCTTCACGCACGTAAAAATGAAATACGAACTTTATCTCAAACGTACACTACTATCAAATATTTGACAGAGTATATATTCGAAGGTTTTAAACAGATCAAAGCTGAATACGAAAATATGAAATCAAGTGCCAAGATATATATTGATAAATTTCAATCGGTATTGTTAGAAAATGATGGTAAGCCAATTGTTATTAATTAAAAGAAAATAACAATTTTATGTTTCTAACTCTAATTTTAAATAAAAAAAAGCCAACTCAAAATTATCTGCAGAGTTTGTGCATTTTCTGGCCACTGGAAGACCGAGTTCTTTACTACATAAATATTTGGAAATGCATCTTACTAAGAGGGTAATAAATTTACAAAAGTTTATATTAATATTTATTGATATTGAAGCGTCTTATAACTTCAGGGGCTGAAAGATTGGGAAAATAAAGGCCAAAAGTCTTTCGAGCAAATTCGGGAATACATACACCATTATGTTAGACCGGGTTGTGAAAGATTGCTTTTACGGTTGAGTACGTTAATTGGATATTGTAAATGGTATGTCTTTACATTGGTTCCTTCTTATTTGGCGTTTCTATTCTTAACTATTTTTGCAAAATTAAGGCAACAAAGATTTAAAGGTCTTGGACTATCAGAGTCATATGTTCGTTCTATTATAGTTTCTACCGAATGTCTCATTAATAGGCTCGAAAATATGTTAAATGCGGTTGACGAAAAATACTTAAATTTTATGGAGTTTCAACAGTGGCTTCAATATGGTACGTTCTTTTTTATCAATATTTTTTAATGAAATTAATGTAATTATTTTATATTATATAGAATTCGACAATATCAGTTTAGTAGATCATAATCAAAGCCAAGAAGCACCGCCGCGCATTGACATTAATAAGGTTGCTTCTTATATAAAAAGTTCCTTGCATATGGATTTCTTGGATGATTATTTTGAAGAAACAGCAGATATTCCTTTGCCTGACATGTTAATATTGCGATGTAATAAAATGTCCACTTCAACAGCATATAACGTTGTTAATTCAGTTGATACAAAAGAATTTTTGGATATAATTGATAATCTTATAGAAGATACAGAAGGAACACTTTTGTTATTATTAGATACGCGAATTGTAACAAAAGTAAGATATTTAATTGTATTAAATTCACTTAAATTCACTTAAATTCACTAAATTATTATTTTTTCATCATTTTTTTTTAATTAATTTATTAGGAAAATCAGACATTTATATATGTTGCATTCTGTTTGTCTAGAACTATTCAATATTTGCCACCGTCTTGTAAATGTTATATCTTTTATGTTATTTTATTTCTCTTTTGTTCTAATAACTATTTTAAACGCATTTGTAGTGTGGGTTCTTCGTTCATCTTTAAAATCGGAAAATGCACTTGATTCACTTGAAAAGCCTTATGATAAACGAACAAGTGAAATCACTTTCATCAGGTTATCAAACCAGGAGCGTCAAAATGAATATCTTAGAATTACAGATATGCGATTATTTGATGATGAAAAGATGCATATAATTGTTACTGGGCTTAATGAAACAGGTTATTTTCCATACTGACTGTATTTATAATAATGTTTGATTTTATTAATCGATTTTTATCTTTTATATTTGAGAACTATAGAAAATGAGGTAAGTTTTATAGCTGAAGTGAACTATTCAAAATTAACTTTTGTACAAGTTACAGGACCATACATCATTCAAGCAATAGAAAAATCAAATAGGGTTAATGTTGTTGACCAAATATTGAATCAAAAGGTATGCAAAGCTCCGCTAATAAGTTGTTATATTCTTTATTAAACGTCTTTGATTATTCTGATTCTTTTCAATTAAATTATCAAAGAATTTGGAAAATTTTAACTCTCTCTTAGTACATCAGTATCGTGAAATCACACAATTTAAGCCATCGAAATTAATAACCAATGGCGCAAGAAGATTAGCTTGTATTTTAAGTGAAGATAAGAAAAGAATAATTATACTCGATACAAATGATCAGGAGGATGAAGACGAAGATAACTGTGAAATGATGCAGTTTTCGTAAAATAAAATTTTATAGTTAAATATTAGTAAAATTCCAATAGGATTTGCTTTACTGTATTGCTTATTTCGACTAGTATATATCAAGATAATAAATTTTTTGATCATAGTACAAATATACACACGTGATTGTATAACCCTGTAAGTTATAAAATTTACTCAACTTTTTTGATTTGGTTTGTTTAGCGATAAAAATGAATGTCCAAGTCACCTCAGATGATATAAACATTTTAATTTATAAATATCTTCATGAGTCAGGTTCGTCATTACATTTGCGAGTTATATTGTTTATTTCTTATATGAATTTTATTCTAATATGTTGTTATAGGTTTTAATTTCTCACCTGCAGTTTTTAACATGGAGGCTAAGGTTGAAGAAGCAGCCCGCAGAAAGGGTATTGCTGAAAAAGATGTAGAAACTGGACTACTTGTAAAGATCATATACAAAGGCCTTTTTTATATGGACATGGAATTGCACGCATTACCGGTAATTACATATTTATTACATGTTATTTTGAATATGGATCTAAATTAACAAAACTTTATTTTCAGGATGAATCTACGATTAAATGTAGTGCACCTATACATTTAATACATAGGCACCGTTGCATAACAAATGTATCATCCTTAACTACTACAGTTCAAAATACTACAAATGAGATAAATGATGGTAACGAAACAAATCAAATCAATGAAAATAATGATAACAATTTAAATCAAAATAATAATGACAAAAAGCGGAAATATGAATCTTCAACCGAAGAAGAAGAAATTAAACATCATGACGAAGAGCAGCGTAGTAATAAAGAAAGAGAACAAAAAAAGGAAAAAGATCGTGCTAGAGGAAAGGATCGTAAAAAAGATGAACGTGTGAGAGATCGGAAAAGAATTAAAGATAAAGATCGAGAAGCAGAAGTTGAACTCACGCGTAATAATGGTAATGACCCATTCTATTAAATTCGTCCTCATATGTCCATTTTCATATATATATATATATATATTTTAGTAAATAGCCAACCGAGCCCAAGTACATCTAACAACATTATAGAATTGAAAGGTCACAGTAAAGATGTATTTTTATGCGCATGGAATCCAAAAGATACTAACATTTTAGCAACATGGTAAATGTTTTGAAGCGAAGAATGAATAATGACTTTTGATAATTTAATTTTTATTTATTTTCTTAATTACTTAGTAGCTTAGACGGTACTTCGCGAATCTGGAATATTACAAATTGGCAAAAAGATCACGCACAACCCACCCTTATTAAACGCTTTATTAAAAATAATCCTTCAGATGTATGCTGGCTAGATTGGAACGTGAGTAGATAAGAGCATTTGTTTCATTATCCAGCTCATTAAGTTATAATGTTAATACGTTAATATCTCTGTTAGCCAACCGAGGCCAATACAATAGCTATTGCGTATGCGGATGGATTTTCTTGTATTTATAATTCTAAAGGTATATATGGATGAACGAAAAGGTTTAAATATATAATTAATAATAGTAATAATATATTAAAATATAGGAGCTTTACGTAGCAACTCCCAAGTAAATTCCGTGTTAACGATCAAATGGAGTCCAAAAGGTGAACACCTACTTACAGTTACTCAAGATGGGTTTAGTATTTGTACAGATAAACGTGGAAATACTGTTGGGCAGTATAAACATGAAAGTTAATATTTATTTTTTATGTTTTCATTTCTTTCCTTTTCTTTACTATTAAAAATTTAATTATAGTCTAATTATTCAAATTTTATAGCTGTATATGATGTCGCATGGGCTAGTGATGACTCATTTGCTGCAAGTACAAAAAATAATATATTGTTTTACACCATTAAACAAGAAAATCCAATTAAAACGTTAACTGGACATGAAGGACCAGTCAAATGTTTGGCCTATGACAGTAGTAAGACTTATTTGGCAAGTGGCTCCTCGGATTATACGGTCAAGGTATTCTATCATTATTATTATTTATTATTTATTATTATTATAATTATTACTAACATACATTTGATAATTTATAGATCTGGAAGGAAAATAAAAAGGTTGTGCATTCACTCAATCATGAAAGTGCCGTACATGCTTTAACATGGTCTCAAGCAATGAAATCAACTAACAAGAAAAAAGAAACAGGTTATATTCTTGCTACGTAAGTGTAATATAATTAATGAACACTATTATTTAAGGATTATTAATAATTTATATTCTATTAAGTGCTACACAAGATCATAAAGTGACAATATGGGATGCAGAGAATGGTAAAAAACTTAAAGAATTTAATGATAATCAAGCCATTATATCTTCACTCGAATTTAGTCCGAACGGAGCACTTCTAGCGTTAGGATCGTATGATCAAAACTTATTAATTATCGATTCTAAGGTAAAAAATATATCTACATGAAATCAATTTTCAATATTTTTTTTTCTCCCTCTCGGTTTTAATTTTAACGGTAAAGTAATGAAATTTTTTTTCTTTCATGCCATCAAAGAGCTATGAACCTAAAATTTCTTACAAATCAGATTCACCAATATATCATCTTCATTGGGACGCATTAGGCACTAAAATAGCATTTACTTTGGCAAATGGCAATGTAAGTAGAATCAATTATAAGCTGCAAGTTGTTTAAATCCAGAATTTATTCATATTTTATATTTGTAGGTGATCGTTATGGATATGAAGTAAATCGCAATACACTTAAGTACAGTTGATTTGAATTATTTTTTTAAATAATAATATTAATAAAAATAATAATTTGAAATTTCATATATATACTAATATGATATTTCCAAAAAAATTTATTATTATACGTGTTATACGTGTTAACAACTGTGATTCTTAAATATAATTCCGGAAGAAGGTGAAAATAAAGTTATAACTTTGTATGACAAACTTCTAAGAATTAATTATTGCCATAATGACATGTTCGTCGCCAATCTGTCTTAGTACACCATCCGCAAAATATTTGCCTATCTTATCTTCTAATCTTTCACGTAAATCATCAATCGGAGTCTTTTGTAATTCAATATCAATCAAGGGATCTACAGTTTCTTTCAACTTCGCTAACATGTCCTATAAAAAACAAAGGAATTAAAATATCATCGTACACATTGCAAAATACTTATATTGTACATACCACAATAGTATTATAACATCTAGCAGCAGCGTCACGTTTTATTGGATCAAGATCATTCGCATAAGTTGAAAGTAAATCACCGTAAGTTTTCAAATTTGGAACTAATATGGTCCTAATCACTTCACGGCCTAAAGCGCCCATAGCAACTATACATCCATAGTGAGTGTATAAAGATTTACTAGTGTCCATAAAACAGCTCATTAAATTTCTTGTAATTCGAGGCTGAAGAGTATTGTAACTTCCGCCATAACGATCACATATTTTGGCAAGAATACGTGCAGCTAATTCACGTAAAAACCAATGTTTCTCTCCCATAGATAGTCCTAATTTCCTTCTAACCACACAGGTTAATATTGCCGGCATCAAATTATGCAGCTATAATATATAACGTCATTATAGTGAATACAAGGATGTCATGATTAAACGACAAGAAAAATATTTTATAAACTCACATAAGGTTCCAAATAAAGACTTTTATTGTTAATTAAAGCCTCGGCCATTTTCAACATTGGCTCTAAAATATTAAAGTTTTTCCTTACGTGTATTCCAATCTAACATAAAATATTATTATTAACCGAAGTATTTTATACCAAAATGTCCAATCAGAGAAACTTACTTGTTCACAAATAAATTGTATGAAATATGGAAGAAGTTGAGCTAGTCCAGTATCATGTTCGAGATTATTAAGAACATTAACTTTTGTTTTTGAATCTCTAGAGTCCTCACTTTTCATAGCTTTAGTAACTTTTTCGTAAAAAATTTGATGTTCCATGGATAAAACATGTTGTACCAAAGGCTTAACTTCAACGTTGTTTGTAACAGGCAATCCAGCTTTAACTTGTAAATCATCATTTTTAGGTACGTATTTTTTACGTGCTTCCATTTTGGATTCTTTAATAAAGAACGATTAAGAATTAAAGTAGCGATCAATTAATTTTGAATCACTTGAATTTTATTACCTTCTTCAAGCGGCGGAGGTGGAGTTGGGTTGTGAGGTATTGCTGGTTGTACACCTTCTACCGCAAGCCAATGAGCTTCAAATAATAATAATCAAGCGTTAAATATATGTATTTTCCTCATTGCTTGAGCGAAAAAAATACTAACCACTAAAAGAAACATCAGTAGGAACTCTAGGCATTGCTGAACTAATAACGCTTTCGAATTCCCATTCGTCATCTTCAACATAAAAAAGATCGTGTTGATTATTCGTAATACGTTGGAATTTTGAATTGTCATTCAGACTAAAACCGTATAATGGCTATATAAACGAATAATATTTTATATTATAAGTAATTAATTTAATTAGAACAAAGAAAAAAATTTTTTATATACATACATCTACGTTACGAACACGTAAAGCATTATTAATATCTTCTCCCGTAAGTCTCGTGCGTTTTGAGTGACGCATGAATTTGTTCGCTTCCTGTTCGAAGCATAGTTCCGTAACAGTTTAAGTTTATAATTTTTTACGGAACACTTGGCGATCTGGAAAACGCGAACCACCTGTATTATTTCGTGGACTCTATATTCCACATCGTTTGCCAGCGCAGCAGCCACTTTGTCTTTTAAGTTTGTAACCCCAACAGTTTCCGCTGTGATCTATTGTTTTTCACAATCAGTTTTATTCAATAAAAAATCATATTCTAAATTTTACCTTAATTGTATCCTTAGGGAATAGTCCATTCATTGTGAGTCGTTTTTTTAAAATTGGATCGCGAGAGCCTGTTAAGTAAACGTTGCAGCTTCGTACCTTCATCAAAAAAGTAATTGAATGATTTTCCTTTTAGATTTTTCGAGAACTGTTACACTGAGAATAATCAAACATAAAAAAAAAACTTTCTCGAAACCTATATATTATAATAGTGACAAAAGGTATACTTAAATACTGTTTCTAAACATGTTAGGAGTTATACGGCAAGCTGCTCGTGTAAGGCCTACAAATTTGTTTTTTTCGTATATTATGAGACAACAATTCTCACAAACTAGAAAGGTTCCATTTTACACTTTATTATTTATTTTTCGTAGTCTTAAAAAAAAAAAATTTTTGTGATAAATGTTTTTAAACGCTCTTCAGAGAATTTTTAGTACCGAAGCAACTTCGAAGGCAACTACAGACACTTCCAAAAGTGTTACCAAGGAAGCTACTGTTGCCCCTGCTGAAGCTATTAGAAAAGAACTCGGAACTAGCAAAGTCTCTAAAGAAGAATCTCCAAGGAAAAAAGGATTTGGACTCGGTAAATTTATTTTAGGTGTAACACTTTTGGGTGGTATAGCTTACGGTGGTTCAATATATTATTCTCTTAAAAATGAAGAATTTCGTGATATTTTTACCGAATATGTTTATGGAGCCGAAAAATCTGTTGAATATGTTGAAGATCTTCAAAAACAAGGAATTTTTGATAGACTTGAAAAAAAGGGTAAAGAAGTTGTTGATAAAGTGATCCGAATTTTCAAACCTACACCAGCAGTGGAATCTGGAATAAAAGAATCCACAAAAGATGTCATATTGAATAAAGACCAAAATTTTGTTAATAAAAAAGCAGAATCATTTGAAAATCCGATTCTTCTTAAACTTACTAATACTTTAAATGAACTTATTAACATTCTTAGTAATTATGATGTTAAAGATAAAGATGATCTTATTAAACGGGCACAAGAAGAATTAAAAGAACTTGAAGTTCATATCGATCTTCTTAAGATTGAAAATCAGGCAAAAATTCAATCTATTATAGATGAACAAATTGAAAAATATAATCAACGATATGCTTCAAAAGAATACGAACTAAAACAACAATTTGAAGAAGAAAAACGTCGTCTTTATGAACAACATTATGAACAGCTTAAAAGTGAACTCGCTCGTGGGTCGGCGAAGCACAATGAGGAATTGAAAAATGCACTTTTTCGACAAGCTACTGAGATGCAACGAAGATGGATTCGAGACGTTAAAGTTATGGTTGAACAAGAACGTGGTGGACGTCTAGCAAGGCTAGACAACATTAATCATAAACTTAAAATACTTGAACGTATAAGCGTAGACAACACCGAACGCTTGGATAGTAGTCTTAAAGCTCACAGGCTATGGTGTGCATTAAAATCATTACAAGATGCGGTTGAACAACCACATCGAACTCCCTTTGCTAATCAAATTACTGCTATGAAACATTTGACTTCAACTGATGAAATTGTAACAACTGTATTATCTACAATTGATGATAACATTGCGAATAATGGAGTAGATTCCGTATCAGATTTATCAGCTCGATTCGCAATTGTGAGAGAGAAAGTTCGACGCGCATCCCTAGTACCTGAGGACGGCGGTGTATTCGCTCACCTTTTATCTGCTATGTTTTCAAGGATCTTATTCCGTAAACATGGACTTGTAAAAGGGAATGATGTTGAATCCATTCTTTCCAGGGTTCAATATTATCTTAATGAAAATGATTTAGATACTGCGACGCGGGAATTAAATCAACTTAAAGGATGGCCAAAGAAATTGGCAGAAGACTGGATCAAAGCTGCTAAAAATCACCTGGAAATCAAGCAGGCGATCGAGGTTATATTAATATATAATTATTGCATTCTCACTCAAATATTTTATATATTATGGTAATCTTTTTTTTTTCTTATAGGTAATTGAGACACAGGCTACATTATCAAGTCTTTCAGTAGTATAAAAGAAAAAAAAAATGACAATAAGAATTCCGAATTTTTAATGTAACCCTCCTATCGTTTTCAACTAATATTAAGATTCATCCATTTTATCATTTTGATCTGAAAATTTATCCAATTCTAGAGCTTTTCTCAATAAAGCAATTTTTTCATTTTGAATTTTCATCTTTTCTGCAATAGCTTCATCATGATGTTTATTTTCACGTATTAATTCTTCGAAATTCTCGTGATATTCTCGTAGAAAAACTTTTTTGGTATTTTGCTGTGCAAAATAAATTAGATTACACGCGCCATTCACAAAATTCGAATCTTTAAATAAAATTAGGTGTTACTTACCAAACTAAGATAAATATCATCACATACTATATGGAATTGAGTTTTCAATGACTCTAAAGCATCTAAATCTTCCTTAGAAGGTTCGTAACTCGCTTGTCTTTGACTATAAAAAAAGTTACCAAAATATTTTTTTTACATCGTTTGAAAATCACGAAAAAGATACCTTAGATGAGCTTGAGTAGCTCTACGTTCGATTATATTACTCGTACGACCATATATTGCCTAGCAAAAGAAAAAAGCTTAATAATACGTATTGAGAAATAAAAAGACGTGATTTATTAGAAAAATTCTTAATAAAACATTTAATGAAGTTCTGAGCAACTGAATATTATTTTCTAGAGGATTCGAAGACATTTTCTGGAGAAAGATTGTATAACACGTGATATTTAAAAGAAACCTCCTGACCACAAGACTTCTACTCCGATCTAATTCAATGTTATACTAAGAATCACTATAACCAATAAATAATATTGTCTTTTGTACAACAAATTGATTTACTATATTACATGCATTTTTATGTTGTTTTGTTTTTTATTAAGATTCAGGTGACTGCCCAATTTTTGATCAGTGCGGTTTGATCTTATAAGGCAAAATTCAGTATAGCAATACCCAATCATTTATAGCGAACAGGCCAAACTTTGCCCAAAATTATTTTATATATAAGCTTAACTCTAGCTGCAACCTTCGTGGCTTTCTCTCCGCCTTGTTATTTTTTTTTTTTTTACTCTTGCCCTGTTCCAACAAAATAAAAAAAACAAAAAAAAATAAAAAAAAAATTTATATTTCACGCCTTTATAATTTTATTAGAAAAAAAAAAAAAAAAAAAAAAAAAAAAAAAAAAAAAAAAAAAAAATAAAAAAAAATTAAAATAAAAGTTTGTTCCCCTTTAGATTCATAAATATTATATAAAAAAAAGTTTATTTACATCCTTTATAACGATCCATCAATCCCCTCAGACCCTCTGACCCTCTTAATAACAAATCCTTTTATTTATAATCCAAAGAATGTCCGCTGCTGTCTCTGCTGCCTCCACTAGTGTTCCTGCTGCTGTACCAATGTCTAACCCTGGAGCTCAACTTTCTGTTGAGCAACAACAGCAAATTGCAGCTGCCCAGGCTCAAGCAGCTGCCCAAGCTCAATTTGGTGTCCCACCTGCTGCTCCTCAAGCCTCTGCATCTCTTTACGTCGGTGAGCTGGATCCCTCCGTCACAGAGGCTATGCTTTTCGAAATGTTCAACACAATTGGTCCTGTGGCCAGCATCCGTGTTTGCAGAGACGCTGTTACCAGAAGATCTCTTGGCTATTCTTACGTTAACTTCCACAACGTTGTAGATGGTATGTGTTCTTATAGCATATATTTCTGGAGGAGTTTTTAAATCATAAATATCTACAAGATGATCTAAAAATTGCTGCGCATTATGGCTCTTGTGTTGGAATTTAGGCAATTGTTAGATGTTGATTATTTATTTCAAACTTTGATTTGTGTAACATTTTAATTACTTACTAAATATAGGCGAACGTGCTCTTGATACGCTCAATTATACTGTAATCAAGAATAAACCATGCAGAATCATGTGGTCTCAACGTGATCCTGCTCTTCGAAAAACTGGAACTGGCAATATTTTTATTAAGAACCTTGACAAATCAATTGATAACAAGGCTCTTCATGATACATTTAACGTATTTGGTAACATTCTTAGTTGTAAAGTTGCTATGGAAGATGGTTCCTCTAAAGGTTATGGTTTCGTTCATTATGAAACTGCTGAAGCCGCTGAAAATGCTATCAAGCATGTTAACGGAATGTTGTTAAAGGACAAAAAAGTGTATGTTCTTAATTTAGAATGTATTTTGCTACTTATTACTTTTTATAATATTCTTTTTTTTAACTATTTTAGATACGTTGGTCATCATATCCCTAAAAAAGAACGACAATCAAAACTTGAAGAAATAAAAGCAAAATTCACTAATATTTATGTGAAAAATCTTGATACTGAAGTTAGTGTAGAGGAATTTAATGAAATCTTTGCTAGATTCGGTAAAATTACTTCTGCCGTCATCACAACAGATGAAAACGGAAATTCCAAGGTAAAGCAAGAAGTTTAATGTGTGAATGTGATCTATTCATCGAATAGGTCCTTATGTTCTTCTTTTTAATTCATACTAGGGCTTTGGTTTCGTAAACTATGAAAATCATGAGGAAGCTGCTAATGCAGTTAATGAACTTCATGATACAGATCTCAAAGGCAAAAAGCTATTTGTAGCTCGCGCCCAGAAAAAACATGAGCGTGAAGAAGAACTAAGGCGTCAGTACGAACAAGCTAAAATGGAAAAGTTGAATAAATATCAAGGTGTGAATCTTTACATCAAGAATCTTGAGGACGATATTGATGATGAAAAACTACGCCAAGAATTTTCTGTATACGGTGTAATTACGAGCGCCAAAGTCATGAGGGATGAGAGGGATCAATCAAAGGGTTTCGGTTTCGTATGTTTCTCTTCTCCTGATGAAGCTACTAAAGCCGTGACCGAAATGAACGGAAGAATGATTGGTAATAAGCCAATATACGTCGCACTTGCCCAACGTAAGGATGTACGCAAATCTCAATTGGAAGCTCAAATTAACCAAAGGAATCAAATCCGTATGCAGCAACAACAACAAGCGGTAAACGTATTTTGTATTATTTATTGCTCTATAAAGATTTTTCTTAATTTCTCACCTTTTTGTAATATTTACAGGCAGTTGGAATGGGAGCAGGTGCTTATATGCCTGTTGGCTATGCTCATCCAGGAACATACGGTAGACTTGGTCGTCCTGCTCACTTTTACGGTGGTGTTGGAATGATAAACGCCGTTCCTGGTACAACTCCTAATATCCGCACCAACAACTACAATATGGTCAATCGTTCTAACGGACGTCCTCAAAATGCTCCACAAAACGCTGGTCGTCCTAATGCCAGTAATCGTGGTAGGAATCAATATCAACCAACCAAACAACATAATCAATATTCTCAAAATAATCGTGTTGCCAACGGACAAGGTTTATCCAATTCTCGTAACTCCGCAACGGCTTCACAAAGCAGCTCTTCTGCTATAAGCTCCGTATTTGATACTAGAAAATTTGTTGGAGCTCCACCCGAGGCACAAAAGCAGTTGCTCGGTGAACAACTTTTCCCTAAAATCTCTGATCGTCAACCTGAGTTGGCCGGTAAAATTACTGGCATGTTGCTAGAGATGGATAACGCTGAATTGTTACACCTTTTGGAAAACAAAGCCGCTCTTGACTCTAAGGTAAGAAAAACATTTATTTATTGGTTCGAATTAAAGAGATTTGAATATGTTTTTTACTTTACTTTTTTCACCATTTTAAAAGGTCGATGAAGCCGTTAGTGTGTTGAAGCAACATGCTATGGCCACTGGTCAAAATTTCCCCGACTCTGAATAATAGGTTTTAATATCATGTATGTAATGCGTCATATATAACTAAAATAAGATAAGCCTTAAATTCTTTAATCAATTGCTATTTATACCACATATTACATTATTAGATCGATGATGGAGAGAAGAAATTAAAAAATAATCCTTAAAAAGTATAAACGAGTGACAATCGACGGTTAATGTATGCATAAATATCCAAATAATATCCCTTCTTCCTTATATCACAGTTTTTTTTTATTTTATTTGCCTATATTTTATTACTTTTACTTTTTTTATTACGTTTTGCATGTGCATATATTAAGAAAGCAGGAGAAAGGGATGGGATCTGGATAGTTTGCTTTTTGTTGTTTGTTTTTAGTTTACTACTTTTTTTTATTGCGCTCTCTTAACATTTGTAACCTTTTGTTTTCTTTTAATAAATCTTTTGTTGGAACATTTGTGCAAGGGCAAAAATTACAGTCAGGGTTGTTTCAAGTTAATATTATATAATAATCATTTAAATTGTTTAGTTATTTATTACTTATTTTTTTCTATTTAATTTTATAACTAAAATGTATGTATTATATATACACATTGACAAATCATTACTGTTACATACTGTTAGGTTTTTAATAGACATTTTAATCTAATATATTATCAATAAATTTCTTTGATTTTTTAATTAAAAAAAAAACTTTGTAATCTGATTTAAAGCAATATCTATATTGAAATAAATTGATATTTAATATTAAAAAATCTTCAATTTTAGCATTTTTTTTTGGATTTTAGTAATTTATTTTGTAAAATAAAAGTTGGTATTTTCTTATAAAAAATTAGAATACACTGCATTTTTATTATAGATGCCATCCAAAATACTTTAGGTAAATCCCAAATCCCAAATTAATTATGGCATTCCAAATGTATGATAAATTCCAAATTATTATAGCATCTCAAATTAATTATGACATTCCAAATTAATTATGACATTCCAAATTAATTATAACATTCCAAATTAATTATAATATTTCATAATATTTTAAAATATATAATTTATATTTTAAATTATCTAGTAAAAAATATTGATATAAAATATTAATTTTAAAAAATAAATATAAATTTTATTAAAATCCAATTGGTATATCTCTAAAAATAGGGGTTATAGGATAAGAACTTTAAAATCTCATATAATATATAATTTTGATTGAAATTAATAATAATATACAGTCAGACCTCCATATAATCACCCAATCGATTAGAGTTGTGACTATATAAAGATTAAATTTACTAATAAAATAATATGTAGATTAGCAAAAATAAGGTACTTATAAAGAGGTGTTCTTATATAGGAGGTGATTATATGGAGATCTGACTGTAATTAGAATTTTATTAAAATTTTTCTATATATTAATTCTGTAATTCTAATTCTATCATCGGCAAACTTTTTTTGGTTCAGATCTGCAGCGATCTGTGATTTTAGCAGATTGCCACTTTTTTTTATGCAAATTTGATAAAAATCTGCACAAT